>MU226709.1:190816-209274 GCA_018584345.1 Thuja plicata | reverse complement strand
GAAGTACCTAGCATAATGTCTACCTTATTAATACTAATCTCTTACCTAAATGTTTAGAGGAAAGTGGTACAAAGGATAATAGATATTTATAAAATCAATATGATCTAATGGCATCAATTGATAAAAGAAATGATGATGTTAGACGATTAAATTATGTTTAATGAAAGAAACAAGTTAGGGAAATTTACCTTGGTGCATTAAAATTAATGTAGATATTTTGAGCTCATAATTAAATGGATATCTTATGCATGTAAATAGTTTAGATAATGTTGCTTTAGTAGCAACGTTAGGGAACCTGTGAGGACTTAAGTTGAATAAATCTTGCATTCAAGTTGTGGAAAAGTATTTTTTTATTTTAGAGATATGAAGTAGAATGATGAATATTATTCTAGTTAAATGAAAAAAAAGTATTTGCATCTTATAGATATTTTATGTCTTGTCCTCTTGGGTTGTCTAGCGGGGCATTCCAGGTACTTGGAGTTTTTATCGACATATATGCTTATGAAAATAGCTGACAAGTATGACAACAACAGTCATATGTGATTCTTTGGGATTAGCAGAGAGTCTTACAACTATTCCAATTGTATGTGCTATATCTGGTCTAGTATGAACAACATACATTAGTTTTCCAATCATTAATCTATATAAGGTCTGATTTACCTCATTTGGTTTTTCTTCTTTGGTCAGCTTACATCTGGTAGCCATAGGTGTTCCAACTGGTTTGGAATCTTCCATCTTGAATATCTTTAGCACTTCCTTAATGTATTTGGAATGAGTGATATATATGCCTACATCTTGTTGAATAATCTGTAGACCAAGAAAGAATTTGATCTCTCCAAACATAGACATTTTAAACACTTTTCTCATTTCAGTAGCAAAGGATTTGTATAACATTTCATTTCCCCCAAAAATGATATCATCAACAAAATTTTCAGCAATCAGAATATTACCATCGGTGTCTTCTTTTAAGTACAGATTTTTATTTTCACTTGTTCTAACAAATTTAATTCTAATGAGATATGAGTGAAGTCTTTCATTACTCCCCTTAAGTGTGATTGTGAGATCGGCTATTGTACCTCAAGGGATATCAATGTGGCCGAATTGGCTTGTGGAATCAACATTAATACACACCCCCAATTTTATGACTCAGAAAATTCATTGTCCTTCATTTTTCACACATTTATGAGCACATTCATGGTGGGGGTTGTGATGGGCATTGTCAAATGATAGCTTCTATCAGTATTCTTTCCAAGTTATGCTTCGCAGCATATTTGTGTCGGGTTACATGTTCTCTCTTTGAGAATAGTAAATCAATGTAATTATTGTAATGGGGCTAAGATGTGAGGTTTTCTTCCTATTTCTTTCGCCATGGAGCCTTTGAACTAGGTTTTATTATTTTATATATATTTATAGTAGCCTCATCTACTTTCACCTTAAAAAAAAAGTCTTTCATACCAAGCTCTTGATGCTTGTTTCAATCCATACAAGGCTTTATGTAGTGTACATACCATGTCTCTCTTGTCTAGATCAACAAACCCTTTTGGTTTTTCAATGTATACTTCTTCTTCTAGTATTCCATTTAGGAATGCAGATTTGACATCCATCTGGTATACCTTGAATCCTTTAAATGTAGCATAAGAAAGTAAGATTCTAACTCCTTCTAGTCTAGCAATGGGTGCAAAGGTTTCTCCATAATCAATTCCTTCTTCTTGTGCATACCCCTTGCATACTAACCTTGCTTTGTATTTTGTGACTTCTCCGTTCTCATTCAGCTTGTTTCTAAATATCCATTTGGTAATGATGAAATTCTTGTCATCTGGCCTTGATACTAGTGTCCATGTATTGTTCTTCTCAATCTTCTCTATTTCTTCATTCATTGCACTGACCCATTCTTCATTCTCAAGTGCAGTATTAATAGATTTAGGCTCAAAATCACAAAGCAAACATCTGGTATTTGGTGACTTAATTATTTTTCTTATTCCAGCCTTTTTGTCTCCTATGATTTGATTTTATGGATGATGTCTTCTGACATACTTGGTAAGTTTCAATTGAACTCTTTGTTCATCATTGTGATCATCTTCTTTACCTTCGTTTTGATCTCCATTGTTCGTAACATCATCTTGAGGATTTTCCTAATTTTTGACAATTGTAGCCTAATGCTTGGGTGCAAAAATCTATTTCTCAGGAGCGATACACTATTGCTTGGGTAGAGTGTTAAGTTCTATATAAACAAAGCTTTTGTATTCCTCTGGTTCTCTTCTACTTTCCTTATCATTCTATTCTACAAATTCATCTATTTTTACATTTGCACTTTCAATGATTTTGTTAGATGACTTGTTAAGACACTTATAGGCCTTTCTTTTGGTTGAGTACCCTAGAAAGATACGTTCTTCACTTTTGGATTCAAGTTTTTCATTTCTATCATCCTTTAAAATATAACATTGACTACCAAAGATTCTGAAGTAACTTACATTGGGTTATGACCATACCAAAGCTCATAGGGTATCTTCTTTGTGTCCTTATTCAATTTTTCTCTGTTTAATGTGTAGATAGTAGTACTGACAGCTTCCCTCCAGAAATTTTGAGTGATTCTTTTCTCAATCATCAATGTTCTTGCATAGTCAACAATTGATCTATTTCTCCTCTCAGCAATTCCATTTTGCTGTGGTGTTCTCGGTGTAGAAACCTATCTTTTAATTCCATGATTTTTGCAATAGTTAGTGAATTCTTTTGAAGTAAATTCCACTCCTCTATTTGACCTTAAGCATTTCAATTTATTTTCACTTTGTTTTTCTACCATTGCTTTATACCATTTAAACATCTTAAGTTCTTCTGATTTATCTTTTAAGAACATGACTAGCATCATTCTAGAATAATCATCAACAAAGAGAATAAAATACCTATCTCCATAGTAAGTCTTTGTCCTCATGGGTCCACATATATCTAAATGGACTAATTCTATAATTTCATTAGATGTATGGGTTTTACTCTTGAAACTAGACTTTTTCATCTTACCTTTTTGACAATTATTGCACATGATATGCTTGGGCTTAGTCATGCTCAGTAAGCCTCTAACATTCTTCTTGTTTCTTATCTTTATCATGTTTTCAAAGTTCACATGACACAATAATTTGTGCCACAACCATATGTCTTCATTTCTAGCCATCAAACAAGTGGTGTTAGTGTCATCAAGATAGAAAAGGTTACCTTTTGTCTGCTCATCAGTACCAATCAATCTCCCTGATTCATTGAAGATCTTTGCCTTCTTATTTTCAAATGCTACTCTATGACATGAATTGTTCAGCTGTGAAACACTTAACAAATTATAATTCAATCCTTTTACCTAGTAAGAATTTTTACATTTTATCAGGTTATTGAACATTATAGTTCCTTTACCTTTGACGGGACAAGGTGTATCATTTCCCATTCTCACTGAGCCACCAATATAGTATTAAAAAGTCTCAAGATTTTTTTTATCACCGGTCATATGGTGAGTGTAGCACTATCTATGATCCAAACATCATTTTTACTAAGTTTAGATATGAGTGTAGTTTCTACATACCTTTCTTCATCTTCATCTAAATTATCCTTCATGGCTACAAATTGTTAGGATTGAATAATACCAAGAGGGGGGGGTGAATTAATATTACTAAACTTAATTAAATTATTTAACCATTTAAACATTAACCATAAAATTGCAGTAATGAAAAGAATATAAGCAAATGACACAGAACTTATAACACCATATTTTGTTGTCGAGGAAACCCTGGCCAAGGGAAAACCCTGGTGGGGATGATACCCAAAAGAATGCACTAAAGTATAGTGTCCCTGTTAGGAGACCTAGCTCTACTAGGAGATGAATACTACATAGTATGTTTCCTTGTTAAAGGAATTACAACCTTGTTAAAGGTTCACAATAGCCTATTAGGGTCCAACTGAGCTTACAACTCTTACAAAGTAATTTTGTTTACAAAGTGTTCTCAGTCTTGAAAAAAAAAAGAATCACTAATGCTTAGATAGTTCCTTTATAGTTCATCAATGATCTCCATCATTCTCTTCTCTTCCATTTACATCTTCCACACAACATCATACACATTCATCTATATTTGCTTCCACAAAAAGATCTTATATAAATATCTTTTTCTTTCACCAAGTCAGCTCTCAATGTAGATATTACATAGTTGGCTTCTAATACATTTAATAAAGTAAATATTAAATTAATAGTCGGTGCTCTTGCATAGTCAAAGTATAGGTTATCATCAACCATAATCCAACTCCGATGGCCAAGAGTCCATGACATACTCCCTTAATCATCGCTATTGTCCAACTTCTTTGTATCATTGTTCTGTTGCAGTCTATTTGTCTTCATTTATTTCTAACTCACCATAGACATTACCAAAACCAAATCAATCTTAGGTGGAGGTTTTACATACCCCATACTATCTTCCTCTAAGCTTGCATGTCATAACTCATCGATCTCGATCTTTGATATCCAAAATACTTCTGTATCTTTGCTTCTATACTTAGTCAATTTTTGAATCAGCAAAACTTATCTTTATAAGAATTGATCTATAACCCATATTTGTTGCCATAAATGAAAACCAAAAAGTGAATCAAATTACAAAAAAATTATCACTTTCCAACAATATCTCCCTTTGGCATTTATGGCAACACTTAAAAAAATGAATAAGTGTTCCAATTAAAAAAAAAATCTCTTCTATATTCTCTCCTTCCTCTTCTTGTCTCTTCTCCCATTTCCTTCTCTTCACCTATATTATTTTTTTCTTCTCTTTTCTCCCCCTTTGAAAACAATGACAAAGGTGCATACAAAATAATAGGATTTAGTGCTTTCTCACCAGTTTCAGAATATCTTGAAAGGAATCTTCCAAGATCTTCACTTCTGTACTCCATGATTTGAACAATATTTGAATAATATGAATTATGCCATTCAATGCAAATGATGTGGTCTCATATTATTTCAATTCTATGGACATAGATCTAGTTAATGAATCTATCACTTTCTCCAAGTTTGATAGATGTACCTCAAGTATATATATCTTAGGAGTGATTAAACTCTTCAGCAAATTAAATCTTGTCAATACTCTCCCTTTCTCAATATCCAATACACTGAGTTTTTCCAAAATTCTTGTGAATTCCTTTTCTAACTCTATTATAGATTGTGAAGATTCTTCACAACTATCCATCATACTTTTTAGAGTTTCCCTCTTTTTGGCAATAATGTCTTCAATGTTTTGAACATTCCTAATAGGATTCATGAAGTAACTAAATAGTTTTCTTCCATGTCCAATGCAGCTCTTTGAATTTGTCAAACAAGTTTTCACAATGCCTAAATCCCATGTGATGTGCTTGCAAACTTCTGATAGCTTCTTTTATGAATAATTCTTCTCTACCTTCTCTTCTACAATCTTTATCAAATTTTCATAATGTCCATCAAATTCATCAAGTGTTATTCTCATATTTTTAATGTCATCTTTGTGTTGGAAAACAATAGGTACTGGAAGCAATTGTTCACAGTATCAATTGCCTAGGTAATCACTTTAGCATTTTTGTCACTTTTCTATTCAGATCTTTCCTTAACTTTTTTTAGTGCAGTAAAAGCCAATTTAACCAACTCATCTTCATCCATGCTATCAACATTAACATCTCTACTTGCCAATAATGAGATAGAAGATGTGTTTACCTCTTTCTGTTCATCCTCTTTCTGTTATGTCTTATGTTCTTCTTCCTTTTTCTGCTCTATTTCCTCTTTCTGTTTTACTTCATCTACTATAGTGTTGTCCACATTCCCTACCAATGGGTCCTTTTCATCTTGTGATGTGTCAAGTGTCACTAGCACACCAGAAACATAGAAATCTTGTTGTGAATCTGCTTTGTTTTTCTCATCATTTGTCTTAGTTTCTTTTGAGCTTTCTCCCATTCCTAATTGTGTAGGTGAAGTGGTCTTAGGAGGTGGAGGCTTTTCCAAAGTAGTGTTCATCAATATTTTCTCTAGTGCCTTCTGAGTTTCCTCAGTGACTTCATCATACTTCCTCGCCATGATTTTCAACAATCTTAACTTAGTCCTTAGCAAAGGTTTCAATTCCTTGAATATTCTTTCTCTTTCTTGTAAGGATTTTACAGGAAACATGTTATCAATTTCTTGATTCCTGATTGTATCATCCTCAATCTATGCTAAGTGTTTTCTTGTTTCCAATCTCGTATATAATTCTTTAGGTATACTTCCTTCAATTTCCAAAAGAGTCTTCTTGAAAGTAAGTAAATGATCAATCAAAATGTCTTCAATCTTATGTTTGTCTGAATCTCCATACTTGTCATAGTATCTGTCAATTGTGGCTAGTTTACCTTGTTCTATGGCTCTCTTCTCTATCATATTCATGTTAGTCTTCCATATGTGCTTCTCATTTTTCTTCTCTTCTCTCACTGTGCTCTATTCTTTAGGTGGTGTCAGCTTGCTAGATCTAGTGTTTACTCTAGGAGTAATGTTCTCAATTTGTGATATCTACTATGATGGAGGAGGTGGATTGTCTACCATTACTACTTGAGGAGTGGGAAAGGTCATAGTACTATCAATTTTCAACCCAAGATATCTTTCTGTCATTTTTTTTCACTTCTTTCAGTTCTTCTTCTATCAATCCTTCTTTTACACTACATTCATGCACAAGGTTTTCAATTTTTCTTTTCCTTGGACCTCTATTCTATTCCTCTCTCACCTTAGCTGATTTCTCCTCAGATTTTCCCCATATTTATTTTGATATATCGACTTCTAATGCAAGAACATGTTCAAATTGCATGGTAAGTATCTCTGAACTTACTTCATAACCCATGGGATAACACCATTTCTTTCTAGGTGTGACTGCTTCAAAACATACACAATCAGATTCAACCATGAAACATATTGTATCCTTGTATTTTTCAACAATGTCCTCATGTACCATGTACCTAGTTTTCATTTGTCTTTGAAGGATGTTGATAATAGAAAACAATTCCCCATCAACCCCTGTACTATTCTATCTTTTGTAGCTTTGTGAAATTAGAATACCAGTAGGTATCCCCATTTTGATGACATTAAGTTTTTCCATTAGTATACTTAAAGGGAAAAACATGATAAAGTTCATTGGTATAAGCATAACTGGCGGACATCAAGGATACCCGACGCGATGAAAATGCCTATTGTAAAAATGATAAGTATAGACTTGCCCGACGAACATTGACAAGAGTCAAACCGACGATAATCATTATCGATGATGCAGTATTGAGAACATCACCGACAAAGAAAAAAAAGCATACCCGATGAATAGTTCAATTAAGGGACAATGAAAAAGTACAAAACTGATAGAACTAACAAAATAGCCCGACCATAAGAACCGACAGTCAGTTACAGAAGCCACAAAAAGTGGATCTGACTTTACATGTCAGATAAAACATTGTAATTCTATTTATAGAGTTTTTATTTGTTTTAACACTTTACTTGAGGGTCAAGCAAGGAAATTGTGAATGTTTTAAAGCATCCTAATGGATCTAAAACATATCTAACTAAAGATCAAGGTCAAGTTGTAAACCTTGGATCTAGAGTTAATTTGTAAAAGCGTGAATCAAGAATAGAGCTAGAAACTAGTATAAATAGATGTTCAATTATTTGTAATGAATAAGACTTGTAATCATTTGACAAATGATAGTAGCCATGGAGAGAATCTAAGCATCAGAAGAGAACTCATGCAAAGTATAGAAATAGATCAAATCAGTTATCAAGAACATAGAAAGGCTACCGACGAGTAGAGACAAGGTATCACTCAATAACTCAAGGTGATTGCATTTACATTGTAAGCTTTACAGGATCTATTATCAGAAATTAGAGATTGCATTCACTATCAGATCAACATTTATATTGTAGTTGCATTCTAGAAAGTGCATCACAACTAAAATCCTTTTGTAGAAGGTGGACTTAATCATTCTTTGATAAATCTCTTAACAGAGTGCACACCTAACGATGTTGCTAAAGCTTCAAATGAAGTAGATCCTAACAGGTCTCCACTATAATACTCTTAACAAGGTAGATCATCAGAAGTGATCAATTGTAAGCCTTTACCACCTCCCTTCTTATCTTTAGATAGTGAATTTTTGTGGGTAGACATCCTCACTATAGTTTTTACTTCCTAACAGGAGTTTTCTACGATATCATATCATGTGTTATGTGTTATTTTTTTTCATGAATATTTCTTGAATGTTTACACATGTAAAGAACTTATATTATGATTTCACATACATATAGAAAGATGAATAGATAGATAGGAATATACAAATCTAATGACTCAAAGGTTAATGGGCCAACCACATAGAAAGTTTTAGAGTTACTAATTCACCCCTCCCCTCTCAGTACATCATTCCAATAATTCCAACAATTGGTATCAGAGATAAGTCTCTTTCTTGAAAATTTTAAAGACTTAAGAGAAAAGATCAAAACAATGGAAAATTACAGACTAGACAAGACTATTGAGAATGAGCAATTACAAATTCAGATTTACTATGAGCAGTATAAAGAGTTGAGAGTAATCATTAGAAAGTTGCTTGATGAAAGAAAGATCATGGATACTAAGCTTAATGAAAAAGATTATTAAGAAGAGGAGATCCCAAATTACTTCAACTATGTTGAATCATCAACTATGTTGAATCATCAACAAGCAAATCTTCAGACACATCAATAGAAGAGATCACAAGTCTAAAATAAGTCAATCTACATCTGATAAAGTAGATCAAGATGCTAAAAATTGGTCGAGAGAATCAGATGGTAAAAATGATTGATGTCATGAATGATTAAAGAAAAGTAGAATCAGAGAGAACATTGGCTATTAATGATAGGAGGAAAATCACTGAGAAGCTACAAGAAAAATAATTAGAGATTCAAAGACTTACTGGTCATCACCATGATATTACCAATCAAATTATTCTTATGAGTGAAGAGGAAAACATATTAAATATTCAACTCATTGAAATAATACAGATCATCGGTGAGCTAAGGGAAGATAATGAGAAACTAAAGCATGAACTCAAGATTTAGAATCAACACAATGAATTGATCAAGAAAGCTGAAGATAGCAACAAAAGAATGGATGATTTCATTGACGGTCAAAGAAGAGTCAAAAACTACATAAACTACATAGGAATAGGGTACACTGACAATGGAGAATCATCTAATCAATTAGATCAAAGGAATGTTTATGCAACTCCAAGGACCAAGAAGCTGTCATGCAGTCACTGTGGAAAACTAGGCCACACCTCAAACATTTACAGAAACAAAATGAAAGGTATTCCTCAATCACAATCTACTTTCATTGGTAATTGTTATAAATGTCATAAGAAAGGACACAAGGCATATGAATGCAGATCCAAGATGAAAAAACCAAAGAAGGAAAACTACATGGATAAGTATTGTCCTACCTACAAAATGAATGGACATACATATCAGGAATGCTGGAAAAAGAATAAGAAAGCATGGACACCAAAATAACCTGATAATGGCTACAAACCAACAAGAGTAGGTAACTCATATGTTTGGGACTATAACACATGGGTAAATTTCACAACATGTGGAAGGTATGGTCATATATATGCCAACTGTATGAGAAAATGGACTAGAAAAACAAGAGGATGGTTCAATCTAGGTATGGCATGTTTACATTGTCATAATGTTGGACATGTGATAAAATATTACAAAGATTGACTAATACAAACAAGCACTTATCCCAATGGAAACACCATTTATGACATCAAGAAGATGAGAAACAAGATGTTGGTAAAATCCACAAACACTAAAGGTGCTGGAACAAGCAATGCAAATGATGACACCCCATCCAATGGATCTGGTGGCATCACCATCTCCAACTAAGTTGCACAAGTATGGAGCTACATTATGACAAGTTTTATTATGCATCAGTTCCATTTACATATTGATCATATAGAAAAAATTATCATTATTGAATATGCACTATATTGTTGCTTGTAAAACAACCATCGGTTAATGGGTATAAATTAGCATCAGTGAACACACACAAAAAAGTTAAAACACTACTTACTGAAATGTATCAGTCATTACACAAAAACAAAGTTGCTAAGTGTAAATCAACAGACATCGCTAATCCTTGAGGCGACAAAATTTGTTGTTGCCATTTTACCAACAATCATCGACGAAGTCACCAAAGCTACTAGCAATCTTGAAACTTTGTTCCTACACCAAAGATGTTATTTATGTCTCAATCGACGAACTCAATCTTTATATACCGATGAGTTTTTGGGAATTAATGACAACTTAGGGCACAAAATTTATAAAAGCACGATGGAAGAACTCATTTTGCACCCGCAATTTTTGACCAACCAAGTAGAGCTACACAGAGCGATTGAAGAGAAAATTGAAGTGCAACCTCAGCAAGATTCTAACTCAACTCAAAGGATTCATGAGCGATCAAAGAGATTCAATAAGTACCTACATTCACTGACTGCACTATTTAAATTATGAAAAGTCCTAAATTTATGAAAATGATGGAATCTAATTTTAGAGTTGAAAAGTTGAAAGAAGATAAGAAGAAAAAGATCAAGCTTATTAGTAGAGGCACTTGTGTTGAACCTAAATACAAGCTGCACCCAAAAATCACATCACAACCTGATGATTCCAAAGCATTCTCTAGAACCCCACCTAGGGTTTTTCTAGTAGAGGATGTAAGGTCCTATATACATTGCAAGATCTCAGAATTAGGAGATCTGGACCTAGATAATACCTATAGGGCACTCTGTGATGAAGCTAGAAACTTGAAAGAAGAGCACAAGCATCTGGAAGTGAAAGGTCTCACAAATGCATTACACTTTCCCAGAGTTTTTAAGACAGAATGGATAAAGATAGTTCTCAATAGAATGCATAACCAAAATTTATGGCTCAATAAGCCAAAATGAATAACAAAGGATGTTATTCATGCAGTTACTAGATATCCTACAACTAACAAACCACAAGCTCACAAGCACCCATCCCTGAAGGAAGTGGAAAAGCTAATTGGTGCAAAATAAGAAAAAAGAGCTCTCAAGGTCAACACTATCACCGACGAAGAACTCAAGTTTAGTGTGTGTGTGGTAGGATACAAGATCTTCCAGGCCAGCAGAATGAATAGCATAGAAAGTACTACTATGACAACAACTTACAAGATCATCAAACAAGGAAATGAGATGGATCTTGTAGAGATTTTTTTGAATCAACTAGAGGAGAACATGAACACCATAAGATCTTCAAAGACAAATACTTGTAAGTTTGGTTCCCTCATTATGTGCATATTCTTTTACTTTGAAGAATACTTTCCTTCCATAGGCAAAGTAGTATGGGATACAAGAAAACCGGTCACCATACAAATATGTGAGCATATAGAGTAATTAGAAATAGATTTTGATGACCAATGAATGAGTACTTCAAAGAATTTAAAGAAAAGATGCAAGCAAGAACTAGGATACCTAAAAGTTTGATGGAAAAATACAAAGAGGATATATGTTTTATGGTAGATACTGATGTGTGTAAGAAAATACACCTTCATTAAATTAAGATTGAAAGCAACAATTCTATGGAAAGATAAACAAGTTAATCTAAGAATTGAAGCTAAGCTCTATATCATCTCATGGTTCTCTATCCAATCTTTGTTAAGAGAGCTCTTGGGCTTAATCTCTCTCAAGGACAATCCTAGAATGAGATATGTATGAAAATTAAATGCTCCAATCTAGCTAGAATGCTCAAAACGCTCAAAAATGCTCCAAGATTACATGAGAAAATAACAAATGCTCCTAAACATGATATGGTAAATGTAATGTAAATGCTAAAATTCTCTCAAAAAGCTCTCAAATGCTCCTCATATGCTCTCAATGTGCCTATAATAAGGATGATTTTTCTCTTGAATTCTTGGATCCCAAACACAAAGGAAATGACTTGTATTTATAGCTTTTTCCCAAGGGTAGTGGGTAGAGTGAGTTAATCATGATCAAAGTTTGATTAAGTCAAAAGCTTTAAGGTGTTTTCAAATGGAGGGAAAGTTGGTTGGTTGTCTCAAAGATATTAGGAATTAAATAACTCCATCATTTAATTAAATTAGCCATGGAAGGGTGATTGGGTTGGATTTGATCCTTTTTGATTTGAACTATACAATTGAAAAATCAATTGCATAATTTGATTAATCCCTTTAGGCTTGAATTTAATTATTTGATTTCATGATTATTTGATCTTTTAATATGATTTGAATTTTGTCCATTTGATTCGATAAATGTCCATTTAATTTAATCCATTTGTTTTGCATTGAGATGATATTTTGAAGCATTTGGCAGAGATTTATAATTTGGAATGCTTGAGATACACTTGGTCAATTTTAGGTGTCTTCAAATGCCCCTCTTTGAATTGATGTGCACAACGCATTAACTCAAAGAAAGCTTGATTGTCCTGATCATTGAGATGATACTGATGAGATGATATGAAAACTTGATATGAAAATCCTAATATGAAAATTCTTATATGAAACCCTGATATGAAATCCTGATATGAAACCCTGATATGAAACTCTGATATGAAAATCCGATATGAAACCTTGATATGAAAATTTGATATGAAATCCTGATATGAAAATTTGATATGAATATTTTGATATGAAACCTCGATTGAAACTCAGATTGATAAAGTTTGAAATTTTAATGCCCCAGATTTGATATAAGATATGCTGCAGAATCCCAGTTTGATGATATGATGATGCCCCCTTGGAAATGGAATCATATTGATCGTAGGTAAAAGCTTTTGAAGAACAATGCAGATAGAAGAAATCCAAGCTGATTACATTTTTGCTAATACTGATGTTTGAAAGATGTCAAACAAGTACCCCAGTGTTTAGAATATGCAAATTAGGTTTGACTGGGTCAAAAATCTCATAAAATAGGTTAAAATAGCTTAAATAGGTTGAAAAACCCAAAATTACTATTCATTTTCACTTTTCACTATTGAGATTTTTTGCTCTGAGTTACTAACGATTGACAGTGATGGTGGTCCCCATTCGAGAACATAGATTCAAGTGAGCACATAGATATTAGAGACCTCCAGACTATAGGCCTCTGGTGAGTGGTTTGAACCCTTTTGGTGCATTTATTACTTTGAAAATTGCATTTAATGCATGTTTTTATTGCTTTTTAGAAAATGATTAGCCAAATGCCGCGTAGGATAGGTAAAATGCCACGTAGGGTAGTAAAAATCTGTGTCCACACTATGAAAAGCCACGTATGCACAATCCTTAGCCACGTAGGAGCTAGGTCAGAATTGCCACCCAAAATAGGAAATGCGCCACCTAAAAACACTATGTTTTAAAAGCCACATATCATGTTTGAAATGCCACATGGGCCTACAAAAGGCCGCCTAATTGGTTAAGCACCACCTCCATGTGGTAAATAGCCACTTTGAAAGATTAAAATGCCGCTTATCTTAAAAAGCTGCGTACACTTAGTTAAGTGCCACCTACCATAAAGTTGAAAGTTGATATAGGAAAATAGATGAACTTAGTTCGATTGATCGTCCAGATGACCCAATTAGGTTCCAGGCTAGAAAATGTTCATCCAGAATGTCACGTAGTATTTAGGATATTAGAAAAGTCATAATGATGAATATTTGATAGGTCAATCAGATATGATTAAAAATGATTATAAATTGTCCTTATGTCTCACGATATAGAGGTTAGGAGCAATAAGTTGATACGCTCAAGTTAGAGGAAAGATAGATTTAATTTTTTGTGATTGACTTAGAATGGTTCATCAAGAGAAAAACTAACATGATGCACTTTGTTTCAAAATGTAGGAGCATTACCGCAAGTTGCAGGTGTGAGGTGTAGCATTATGGATATTTGATTTGGTAGATGAGCTTATGCCACCTGAGCGACATACTATTGAGACTTCTGGAATTAGTTTCCTTTTAGATCTCCCTCAATTTTAGTTGAACTGAGGTTTATTGATAGCTATGGCAGAGCGATGACACTTTGAACATAATACCTTTCATTTAGCTCTAGGCGAGATGACTATTACGCCAGAGGATGTTTATAGATTATTGAGGATCCCGACTCATGGAGAGCGGGTGTATTATGATTTAGTATATGATAGTAGTGTATGCAGATGGGTGTTTGGAGACAACACCATTGTAGATGATTGCATTACTTGGGCATAGTTTGCTTCATTTCCCACCCTACCAACATTATTAGGAGCTATGATAGGGGGACTATTATTGCCAGATAGGAGAGGTCATGCTTTTGCGGTCAGATGGGGCTGGATTATAGAGGACCTAATTGCTCATCCATGAAGATTAGATTGGGGTTCCTATGTATTGGTGCAGTTATATCATGATTTGCATGAGATTGTATATCGGCGCAGTGCAGCGATTTTTACAGGTGCAGTGTTGTTACAGTTATGGACCTGGGAGCATATCACTATTACTAAGCTAGTATCAGCTCAAGTTCAGGGTCATGGTTACCCTTATGCATTTTTATATGATGGCATGGTTTTCCAGCATTGTTTGGGCAAGGTTGATTTTTGGAGACGCATGATTGATGATATTGATCAGGTGGTTTGGAGGCCGTATCTATAGTGTGAGAGGTGGTGAGAGGATGATGATGAGTTACCCTATATGTTCTCACCTTGATGGATGATAGGCCAATCATGATTGGTGATTGAGAGATTTTGTTGTGGGAGAGTGCTACGCCAGTTCGGCCAGATGCAGGACATGCCACAGGGTATGGCACTATATGCCTGAGTACAAGCTAAGAGGTTGATGTGGGGATCATAGGTGGACTACCAGTCAGCCTATCTACAAATAGATCAGTTGGGATATAGTGTTTGGGTTTTGATGCCACAGGTGGTAGATGCAGGGATGTCAGCAGAGTACCGAGAGTGGTTTATTCGACATCGGTTCATGAGATTCATAGATCCGACAGAGCCTATCCTTGGTGTCGACAAGCTTTTTGATGATGATGGTGATGGTGGAGATGATGGGGATGATTTTGGTAGACCACGCCAGTGTAGAGTTCAGAGGTCACCTAGAGTGCCATGGGTACAGAGAGCAGCTAGGCCCAGGATGAGAGGAGGACATGTGAGGGGCCGAGGTGGTTGTTTTAGATAGCCTAGGCAGAGGCAAGCAGGTGCACAGGTACCTCAGGATCAAGCTCCTTTGAGAGTGGATGCAGATTGGGCTAGGCATAGGCATAGATGGGTCTAGGTGGCTAGACATGTTCCTGGACAGATACCATAGGTTGAACCACAGTTCAGCATAGCACAGGTTATACTATAGGTACCCTTAGCACCTCAGGCACCACAGGCTCTACCAACATCACAGGCACCTCCAGTGCCTCCAATTTCAGATGATATAGTATAGGATGTGTGGGGTTATAGGCCAGGATGATTGCAGTTATAGCAAGATTAGATCAAGTCACGACCATGCTACAACAGTTTCTTGCTACTCTAGCTCAGTTACCAACCAGTGCGAGCACTAGTTAGGCATCTCATGGTGCACAGGATAGAGCAGGTGACAATGATCCAGATGGTGTAGGGGGTTCAGGCATAGGTTTAGTTGGAGATGGATTAGGTTCCCCTGCTAGGTCATGAGATAGATATGGACCCAGGATGTATAGCATTGTATCATATGTATTTTTGATCAGGACTTTGATGTATGGACCAATGTATTGATGTACCTTGGATGTACTGATTATGTTATAGACATTGATGATGGACATTTATCTATGATGATCTTTGATTTCTCCTTTGATGATGTTATGAGATTTCCTTTTATGCATGTTTATATGTTTCTATGATGCATTTATTTCTATTGTGCTATGGATGCAAATGTCTTAGAGTAGGACATAGATAAATGGATGCAAATGATGTGAATACAATTTATCTCTATATGTTTTTGTAATTTAACCATGTATGAAATATGCAATGCAAATGAATGCAATACTTAGTGCTTATGGTAAATGAAATGCATCTATATTTTTGTGTTTTAATTTGGATGTATGCAATTTAATTAATCATATGCAGTTCTAAAATGATGAAAATGGATAAATGAATAATGATTAATGTTTCTTTTTCTTGGTTTTCTCTTGACATGAATATATGTAATGAATAATGACTAATGATAATGAATGAAAAGGAAAATCTCATCTTGAATGACTTGGAATCAGTAAAATTAATGAAGTATTGTCAACTTTAATCCCCCCTTGAACTTGGAAAAATGCTAGAAAGACAAGCCACTTGAGAACTAAGCATCTGAGAAAGCAAGCTAAAAAGAAACATGCAATTAATCTAACATGCAAAATGCAATGCAACTAATTGTCCTTGAGGTTTGCGAAAGGAATGAAAACAGAGATATATTTTCATCATAGAGCATTGTGGAACTAGGAGTCAATACGATCCTTACTGGTGCCACTGCGACCATAAGAATATGAATATGACTTTCTCGTGTGTGCTAACCCCTTCTACGAAACTGTTGTCTGAATTTCAGTCACCCATTTTTAGCATTATTGGAGTCAGTCTAATCAGTCTTGAGTCTAGGTCTAAGTCATTTATAGGTAGGAAATCTTTGCCAGGTTTCTCTTCCATTGCCTTTTGTCCTAAGCCGGGTGGGACATTTTCAGAGTCTCATTAATTGGGTAGGTTGTAGCACCCGATCTGGCAAAGATTATGATCTTTCAATTGATGATCTTTTCAGCAGGTGGAATGATGTTCGTGAGCCATAAATTTCATAAATTCAAAAGAACTAAGAGAGATTCTTCATGTAATGGAATCAACATTGAATCATTTAGGTTTCTACTTCATATCACCGTGCGAGCAATCCATTTGTGGTAGAGAAATAAAGTTTATAGTTGAATGTATCGAGCTAGGTGCAGATTGAAGACTGGTATGGATCGATCCTACAGGTCTCAACAATCCTAATGCAACAAACGGCGAGAAATTTGGTTAAGAGATGAGAGAAAATGAGCTCGGCAGGATTTCAGAAATTGCCTTCTCTGTGGCGGAATTCTACCTTAGTTGGTAATTTTTCGCAAAGAAAAACTTTGCCTTGTGCGGGTTTCACACTCAGTTGGTAATTTTTTGCAAAAGGAAGAAGAGAAGAAAGAACGCTATGGTGGACCCCACGACCAGTTTTGAAGCATTTTTTCTATTTTTCGGGTAAGAAAGACACAAAGCGGAGAATTGGATTTCGCCCTCTCTGCGGCAGAATTCTACCTCAGTTGTAGCATAGGAAATTCTATTTGCTGCCCTTGTATGATTCTACTCCTGTTCTCCTCATAGAATATGCATTTTTAGAATAGGTAGATTAAATTGGAATATAGATTAAGCTTTATCCTTGCCTGAATTGTTTGTGTCTACAAGGAATTTGGTTAAATCACACAAAAGATGACCTGGTGATCAGTATAAAGACACATTCATTGAACATCATACACAATCAGGGAGCTGTACCTGTCAATTCAGAGGGCAGTGATAAAGGACATACACTAACCCATTTGTTGGTGGACATCCTTTTGTTCTCTCACCGTGGGTGTATAGAGAGTCAAAGATTGAAAATCTTAAGAGAGGACAAACTGTTAACCAATAGTTTTTGGCGACTCTGCTGGGGAAGACTTAGAACAAAATTATATCATAAGTTTTCTCAGAATTTTAAGGCATCCTGGATTCCAGATTTACCAGGAGTACAAAACAGAAGGGAAAGGTTGATCCAGTATATGAAGAGCTTAAAAGAGTCAATTTCCCTATTCTTGAAGACATTTACAGGAAAGGAAGAGCTAAGTCAAGAGAAGAAGTTGGAGATAACAAGTCTGAAGAAATTTAATTACCTGCTAAAATTCCTTTCAGAACAAAGAGAAGTAAATCTTCTTCACCTCCTGTTGGTAGAATTCCTATTTCTGCCACCTGCAATTCATTGATCCTTCACGGTATCACACTTCCTCTTTTAGTTTCCTTTCAAAATTCTCAACCAAACACAAGGTTATTAAACATGGCTGTTCCTTGGGGAAATGCAATTGGGCCTCTAAACCTCGCAGCAAATCATGATTTGCCAAGGGCCTCAAGAAAGAATTTTCCTAAATTCACTGGTGATGGCACAGTATCAGCGGAACAACACTTGAGCACATTCCAGAAAGAATGTAGTGTTGTGAACCCCCAGCATGAAGATGTTGCAGTCAGAATGTTTGTGGATACATTGGTAGATGATGCAGTAGATTGGTTCCAAGACTTACCTACAGGCTGTATTACTAGATGGGACACCATGAAGCTAAGATTTGAAGCAAGATACAAGAGCACTGAAGATGCCCAAGTTCTCTTGTTACAATTAGCACAAATTAAGAAAGAACCATCCATCTCTATGAGAGATTTTAATGCAAAATTCAATAAAC
The DNA here is from genome assembly GCA_018584345.1 of Thuja plicata. Lineage (NCBI taxonomy): Eukaryota > Viridiplantae > Streptophyta > Pinopsida > Cupressales > Cupressaceae > Thuja > Thuja plicata. The sequence goes on along the minus strand of MU226709.1, from coordinate 190,825 downwards.
TCATCAAAA
>MU226709.1:153597-177075 GCA_018584345.1 Thuja plicata | reverse complement strand
TATGTAGAAGGTACCGCTTGCATCTCATGTATCCAAGGCCTTCCTAGTAGGATGTTGTAGGTCAATTTCATGTCAAGGACCTGACATATAGTGTCCTTTTTGATAGGTCCCACTTGAATTGGTAGAACACTCGTACCCTTTGAAGATCTTTCCTCTTCATCATAAGCCTTAATAGTTATTTGCTTCTTTTGATCAATGGAAGACTCGGATAAAACTAATGACTTGACAAGGTTTAAAGTGAAAATATTAAGACCAGCTCCACCATCTATGAGAACCCTCTTAACCCTATGTCTTTTTATCAATACCTCTATATGTAACAGTAAGTTTTGAGGATGTGTGATAGACATGTCATCTTGCTCCGAAAAGGAAAGACAATGAGGGGCTATGAGGTGCCCTACCATGTTCTGAAATTTGTCTTCCTCCAAGTTTATAGGAATCGTGGTCTTGCACAAGGCTTTTTCTAGAATCTCCTTGTGATTAGGAGATAATTTTAACAGCTCCAAAATTGATATTTGGGAGGGAGTCTTTTTTAATTGATCCACCAAACTATAAGGCTTTGTGGTGGGTGGTGTTGGTTTACCCAAAATAGTTGGTGTCTTAGGACCAATAGTAATAGGAGTAACCCCTTGTAAGGTAATGTTTGAGGCTTTCCCCCTTGTGATGGCATTAGTGGACCCTTGATAGGTTGGTCTTTAACCACAACAACATTGATGGTATTGTCATAAGTATGGGCAAAGTTGACATTATGAATGCTTTTTATGTTATTTGCACTGTTTCCTCCATTGTTGGAATTAGAAGATTCTCCCTTTTCATGCTTATAAAAAGGAGTTTTAAAGGCTATGTGATCTTCATTAGTTTGAGGTCCATCCACCTTTATCAAACTATTTTCTATGAGATCTTGTACCACATGTTTGAGACATAGGCAATTGTTGGTCTTATGTCCCCTATTTCGATGATAGTCACAATGGTTGTTCTCATTCCACCAGTTTGGCTTGATATGTGGTTCATAGGGTTGAGCCTTTGGTAGATCAATAAGCTTATTTGAAATAACTATCCTTAATGCATTTTCCAATGGTTCACCCAAAGTAGTGAATTTCCTCTTGGGTGTAGGTGCAAAGAATGGTTTAGGCTTAAAAGCCCCATGATTATTCCCAAAGTTGTTATTAGTGTTATTGTTGAAGGGCACTTTGGGTGCTTGATTCACATTATTGGCTTGAGTTGAGTTTTGAGTGAGATTAAAAGGAATAGCCTTTAAAGTGTTAGCCTCCACCACTCCATCATTAACCACTCCTTTATTGTTTTTATTCTTCATCCAATATCGACTATTCTTGTTATTGAAATTATGATTTTGATTGGTGTTGGAGGTATTGTTGTTGTTATTCTTGTTATCTTTGTAGAGTTTACTTTCTCCACTTTTCACCAATACTTATTATATTGTCACCCCATTCTCAATTAAGTCTTGGAAGGATCTAGGACATTGTAGCCTTAATAAATAGTTCATTTCATGATTCAAGTTGTTCACAAAGATATCCATCTTTTCCTTTTCGGGTACACTTTGAGGGTATCTAGAAAATACCGCTCTCCATAGTTGTATGAAAAGTAGGAATCCCTCTCCATCTCTTTGTTTGGTGTTCCATATATTTATCATTGTAACCTTGTGTTTGATGTTATAAGAGTAATGGGTTACAAATTTAGAGGCCAATTCCTCAAAGGTTCTAATACCGGAGGGTAATTTTGAGAACCACTCCATTGCCATGCCTCCCAAACTTCTAGGGAATAACCTCATGAGGTAAGTTATGTCATGCATGAATTCTAAACTTAGGGCACAAAATTCCCTTAAGTGATCTTGAGGATCAGATGTTCCTTCATATTTATCATATTTCAGATAAATAGCATTTGTTGGAAATGGTATCATGACTAAGGATTTGTCAAATGGAAACGGACACAAGGCTTCAATAGAAAAAGGTTTAGGAGCCCCAACTTGTTTCAGTGTGTCCAATTGTATTTGAAAATGCTGGAATTTTTGTTCATGATATCAATGGGAGTAGCCTCTGCTTCTTCTTTCTTGAGTTTGGTGAAATCATAATCGTGTGGAAGCTTAAGAACCGTTTGTGCTAGGTCTAGGAAGTATTTCTCTTTGTCTTTTTCCAATACTTTGTCCACAAGTTTCATAAAGAAAAGGATTTTCATAGCCTCAATAACCTTTTCACAATTAACTCCTCATCATTAGGGTCCATATTTCCCCCGTTATTGGTGTTATTCATCCCTTGATTATTAGGATCTATGTTTGTCCCTCCGTTGGTATTGGTGTTGGATCCTTTTTTGTTAGGATCAACATTTCCTTGCTGGGTCATATCCTTGTTCACATGATTAATCTAATCAAGATCTATATGACCAAAGGGAAAAGACATCCTTGGTTCTGTTTCTTTGATGGGTTCATGTATGGGATTCACAGAAAAAGGATCACCTGAGAAGGGACACTGTTTTCTCAGATAAGACCCGTCCAGTTGTAGGGTAGTCATGATGTAATGGGATCGAGTGAAAACTGAAATTAACATATGTTGAAAGAAGATCTTGGGTTTTGAACTTTCTTAGATGACCAATTTGTGAACAAATTTGCAAAATGCCCAATAATGGCAGATTCTGGTCAAGTTAGGTATTCACAGTGGTAGAATGTCTAAAAGGGTATCCAAAAATTAAATTTTCTTATTTTCAAACCTTTGGCAGGTACCCACTATTTGCCTTTTAAAAATTCCAGGAGGCTCTTACCTATGTGTAGGTGGCCTTTGAATGATAATACACGGTTACTGGAAAATCTGTACATGGCGCTCTGCAGTTGGCAGGCGGCGTTTGTCTGTTGCCAAGCATTTTGGTAATATTTGTACGTGGCTCTTTCCAGTTAATACGTGGTTGTTTGATTTTATAAAGTGGCATTTTATGTTTTACAAGCGGCCCATCTTTGTTTGTAAGCGGCTCTGAAATGATTATACGCGGCTCTTTGCTGATCAAAATTGATTTTGATAATTTTAATGGTATTTTTGGGGTTTAAAATTTTAATGTCTGTGATCAGATTTGTCAAAAAATGTTCTTGCATGAAAATGAAGTACAAACTCAACACACACGTAAAATTTGCACCATATCCCTAAAAACCACACTAAAAGTGTATGTTCTCGGATGTTTCAATAGGTTTACACAAGAATGTCTTCCAAGAAATATACCTTAGCATTGACAAATTTGGCTTTTAAAAATGGCTCTACAAAGGTAGGTCTGCTATTTTATTAGGTTCCAACCTATTTCGGTCTAAACCTTGACAAGATCCTTTACCCCTTTGAGGGCTTCCCATATGCACAAAAGTATGATTTTGCGCAATCCCAAAGGACTACTAGAGGAAGTGAGGGTGGCTTGCACAAGTTTTAGTCACTTCCTGATTAAGGAAAAGTGCATTATTTATAGTGGGTCATATGATATTGTGTTAAAATAAAATATCTCCCACTTTGGGTCGTTCCCTCTCACTGTCCTCGTAAGGCAATTCTTGGGAGGTAGGCCCTTTAAAGCTCTAATTAGCTAGCATGTTCATGAAAAGCGGGAATTGAACTTGGTCCAACAAGTTTGGGAATTTGATTCACTCAAAGAGTGAAGAGCATATCCCTATTGTCTTTCTTTTGTTCCAAACACTTCAAACAGTTTTGTTCATTTTCAACCAGCCCTTAACAAGGAGGTTCTTAGAATTGAAATGTGTGGTTCAATTGTTTATCCTTGTCTTTCTACCAAATTGGCTTTGCACATTTGGCTTTTTGATTCACTTCAAAAAGTGAAGAGCATATGCCTAATGCTTGTTCAATTTGGACAAAATAGAGGATTTTCTACTTAAGCTAGATTTAAAAGAAAGCCACAATTTGATCAAATGCAAGCTTGATGAGATAAGTACCTGATTTTGAAGCTAGCAAAGGCTAGGCGCATTTTTGAGTACTTGGCTTATTTTTTTACTCACCTAGTGGCGATCATTCCCACTCCATCTCCTCCAACAAGTTAGTCAACACAAAGCACAACAAAGTGAAGAAAACTTGGAAAAACCTTAAATGACACAAATGCCTCCTAAAAGCTCTTTTCAAATGAATGATTTATCAATTAAAGCCTTTATATAAGTAAGCATGAAAACTCAATTAGAGAGTAGGAAATTTTCATTTATATGCAAAGAACACCTTAATGTAATGATCATACAAATGTTCTTCCTCAAACAAACGCTCTAATAAATTTGCATTATGTATCTCTTTATCGTTCTTGGTTTTGATTCTTACCTCCTTGCTAGGCCTTGCAATCCGCTTCTCTGGTTTCTGTACTTTGGGGTGATTTTTCATCTGCAGAACAGGAAAACATAGAGAATTACACCAGTGATAGAATCAATTAAAATATGATTTAAAGAAAAAAAGACTATGCGACATTGAACAGCTAACACGCGGCTATCAAATATTCTTAACTGTAACTTTAAATTTTAAACACGGCTGTTAAAATCTTAAAATGTGGCTCCTAAAAAATCACAAGCAGCTAAATAAAAATATTAAGTGACACAGAAAGTGTAAAATGCGGCCAGAGATTGCTGATAGGTGGCTGTTAAAAAATCTCAGGCGGTGCACTTTATCTAGCAAGAAGTACGATTTATTTGCTAGGTGGACCACTTTATCTCAGACGCAGCAGCAGAAAGAAAGATGGAGATGAATCAAGCTCTGTAGGCGGCATTTTTTTGTTCATAGGTGTCTCTTTGCATAGCATACGCGGCTCTTCTCCTATTTTCTACAAGAAAAACACCAAGAACAAAGAAAACAAACCAAATATTACCACAAAAATGTTTGTAAAGAGGCTTAGAGCCTCATGGTGGGTGCCATTATGTGTGTAAGAAAATACACCTTGATGAAATTAAGATTGAAAGCAACAATTATATGGAAAGATAAACAAGTTAATCTAAGAATTGAAGCTAAGATCTATATCATCTCATGGTTCTCTATCCAAGCTTTGTTAATAGAGCTCTCGGGCTTAATCTCTCTCAAGGACAATCCTAGAATGAGATATGTATGAAAATTAAATGCTCCAATCTAGCTAGAATGCTCAAAATGCTCAAAAATGCTCCAAGATTACATGAGAAAATAACAAATGCTCCTAAACATGATATGGTAAATGTAATGCAAATGCTAAAATCCTCTCAAAAATATCACAAATGGTCCTCATATGCTCTCAATGTGCCTATAATAAAGATGATTTTTCTCTTGAATTATTGGATCCCAAACACAAAGGAAATGGCTTGTATTTATAGCTTTTTCCCAAGGGTAGGGGTAGAGTGAGTTAATCATGATCAAAGTTTGGTTAAGTCAAAAGCTTTGAGGTGTTTTCAAATGGAGGGAAAGTTGGTTGGTTGTCTCAAAGATATTAGTAATTAAATAACTCCATCATTTAATTAAATTAGCCATGGAAGGGTGATTGGGTTGGATTTGATCCTTTTTGATTTGAACTATACAATTGAAAAATCAATTGCATAATTTGATTAATCCCTTTAGGTTTGAATTTAATTATTTGATTTCATGATTATTTGATCTGTTAATTTGATTTGAATTTTGTCCATTTGATTCGATAAATGTCCATTTGATTTAATCCATTTGTTTTGCATTGAGATGATATTTTGAAGCATTTGGCAGAGATTTATAATTTGGAATGCTTGAGATACACCTAGTCAATTTTAGGTGTCTACAACTGATTTTACCCATATGAAACCAGTAGTACCTAGGAAATCATGGCTATCACATTAAGAATATGAGATCAAAACATGAAAGGTTACTAAGTGCATCAAGGCACTATTGAATGAACCAGTTAACAACAAGCAACCAATATTTGGCACCTATCAAGAAGTCAAACCAAAGATCAAGACAGATCTTACTGTCAAGAAAATCATAAACAAAAAGAACAAAATGGTTAAAAAGATAACCAAGCAATTTGCAATCACTAAAGAAGGTGAAGAGGAAATAGAAGGAAAGGAGGAACAAACTGAAGGATAGTCACCTATCGGTGAAGAGACATAAAATAATGACTTAGAGGGTACACAGTCAGATTCTCCACCTCCTACTCCACCTAAGAAAGAAAGAACAATAGCTGCTTCCAAAACAGGAAGCAAAATTGCAAAAGAATCAACTCCTTCACCACTTAAGAAAGGTAAAGTGAGAACCTATAAGAGAAAACTGGTCTCACCTAAGGAAATACAGACCAAAAGGAGGAAATGGGTTAGGACAAAAGAAGATCTAGAAGACTCAGCTATGGATGAAGCTGACATAGATGTGAAAAAGGGGAAAGAACCCTTGATTTCAAATAAAATTGATGAAATCTGTAAGAATATCTTAGAATCACCATTTATTTCTAATCCTAACATTAGGAAATGGTTAAAGTTTGATCCAGAGGATCAAAACAAGATTGAAGAAGCTATAATTGGAAAAATGTGCAAACATCATTATGTTCCACTATAATTCTCATAATATGAAGTTCCTAAGGAACTATTAGTGAGATTGTCTACTAGATGAACATTTTCTCTACATCAAGAAAAATAAATAAGAGAAAGAGTACTTGTTACTCTTATGCCTTTAGATTTAAAGAAGGAAGAAATATGTGAGATGATGAAGAAATATGAAAAGCATTTCTCACCAAAAATGAGAGCATATGAATTTATCTAAGGGAAGCTAATTGATCTTGATCAAGACAACATTAAGAAGTGGTGCAAAATACTCAAAAATCCCATTAAGGAAGCTATCCTGGAGAAGGAAAACATCATCATCAAGGATATACAAGATGACTCATTTGTGCAATTGGATAAAGAAGAGAGTGATCCAACAAGCCCCAAACATACTAAAGTTAAAGATGAAGTATAGCCTGACACTACTCTTGATGAAACAAAGAAAGAGGAAAGCCAAAATCCACCAAGTCCAATTCATATTGACTTGAGTAATGAAGAAGAGGTTACCAAAGTAGATTTGACAATAAAAGGTAACATAACTGATGATATCAATGATGAATCATGGTTGGATAACATTATCAATAACACTATAGGAAAAGACCCTGCAGAAGAAGTGAAAAAAGATGAAGATATCAATGTTGCACAGGGTAATACTAACAAACAAGATACAACTATTGACACTACAGAGGTCAATACACCGACCAACACGAACGTTTTGATACAAACAATTGATATTGAATAAATTCAGGATAAATCATATAAGAAAGATGATGATATACCCAAGTACATGGGTAATGAACAAAATAAAATGCATCAGATACTCCAAAATATATAGATACAAAGATGAAGGATGAAACTGACACTCAACAAGAGGTGTCTACTAAAAAAGACAAAGGAGTAGATAATAAAATAGATGAAACATTGAGAAAATATGAAGAGAAAGAAAAGAGTGATGAAGTCAAGAAAGATGAAATCATGAAAGAAAAGGAAGATAAATCTATTGATACACCCAAGGCCAATGAGGAGATGTCTTCACAAAACTAACTGGTGGACTCAAAACATAAATAACAAGATGCCCCATCTTCTCGACCCTCACCCTCACAATCCATCCAATCTCAAGGTCTACAAATGGTAGTACACCAATCTGCCAAACAACCAAAGAAGAAGAAGAAAGCAATGAAGAAAGATATCTTTGTGGTCACACTTGATGAGGTAATTGAGATACCCAAGTGGGATGTATCCACTTTAGATACTGAAGAACTTCAAAAGTTTGGAGTAATGTGTTAGAGAAAATAAATTGAAGAGAAAATGAAAAAGGCACATAGGGAAGCCCAAGCACTTGATAAAGCAAGGGACATTCTACATCAACTTGTTCCAGATATAAAAATTGAAGATAGTATATCAGTCATGGAACAAATAGAAGTTCTTACCAATGTCATCACAAATCAAAATGTTGATGCAGAGAAGGAAATGGAAGAACAAGAAGAGTTGAAGTATCAACACAAACTAGTTGAGAAGATCAGCCAAGAAGTGGCAAAGAACAAGGTAAAGCTATCTGAACTAGAAAGTGAATTAGAACCTATGATTGCTGAAGATGTTACCTTAGTTCAAAAATTGTGCACATTAGAAAATTTTGCAAACGAAAATAGTGATAAGCTGTCACAACTAGATTCAGATCTAATAGCTAGTGCACTAAGTTTAATCTCTGATGCAAACACAATAAAGTTGCATCATGAAAATATCACAGAGGTAAACAAATTGAGACAATAAATATGGGATGCAGAGACACAATTTATAAATGAGGTTACAGAGATACAAGATCATATTTTTCCAAACCTCACCACTCTACAATAGCATATAACAAATGCATGAAATCTAATCACAACCCTAGAAATTTTTGTGGTAGACAACATATATGACATGCATGTGATGATATCACTTGAGCATATGGCTCTTGAGAATTTAAAGGAGAAATGGGAGAAAATGATGGAGGAAATCAAAGCCTCACACTCTCATATTTTGTACAAGCTATAAGTACCTTTTCCCTCATTATCAAAAAAGGAGGAATGTATACATATGTACAAATATACTTTAGTAGAAAAAGGAGGAATGTATACATATGTACAAAATACTATGTGAGGATATGTATAATGTATGTACGACAAGAATAGTTATGTACATAAACTTACACTTACTGAAATATGCATAGACGGAGTCATTTCATGACTAAGGAAGAAGTATACATAGGTGTACATACTAATACATCAAGTATGTTGCACATATCAATTTTTGATACTAATGTCAAAGGGGGAGATTGATGACATTATTTTTTTCCACTAGTATACTTAAAGGGAAAAAAAAGATAAAGGTAATTGGTATAAGCATAATCGAAAGATAGCAAGGATACCCGACGAGATGAAAATGCCTATTGTAAAAATGATAAGTATAGACTTTCCTGATGAACATTGACAAGAGTCAAACTGACGATAAGCATTATTGATGATACAGTATTGAGAACATTGCTGATGGAGCAGAAAAAGCATACCTGATGAACACTTCAATTAAGGGACACTGATGGAGTACAAAACTAACAGAACTGATAGAACACCTCGACCATCAGCACCGATAGTCAATTACAGAACCTGCAAAAAGTGGATCTGAGTTTACACATCAGATAAACATTGTAATTCTATTTTTAGAGTTTTTATTTGTTTTAAAACTTTACTTGAGGGTCAAGAAAGCAAATTGTGAATGTTTTAAATCATCCTAACAAATTTAAAACATATCTAACTAAAGATCAAGGTCAATTTGTAAACCTTGGATCTAGAGTTGATTTGTAAAAGCGTGAATCAAGAATAGAGCTAGAAACTAGTATAAATGGATGTTCAATAATTTGTAATGAATAATACTTGTAATCATTTGACAAATGATAGTAGCCCTGGAGAACATCTAAGAAGCATAAGAGAATTCATGCAAAGTACAGAAATAGATCAAATCAGTTATCAAGAACACAGAAAGGCTACTGACAAGCAAAGACAAGGTATCACTCAATCACTCAAGGTGATTACATTTACATTGTAAGATTTACAGGATCTATTATCATCAATTAGAGATTGCATTCACTATCAAATCAACATTTATATTGTAGTTGCATTCTAACAAGTGTATCACAACTAAAATCCTTTTGTAGAAGGTGGACTTAACTATTCTTTGATAAATCTCTTAACAGAGTGCACACCTAACGATGTTACTAAAGCTTCAAAGGAAGTAGATCCTAACAGGTCTCCACTCTAATACTCTTAATAGGGTAGATCATCAGAAGTGATCAATTGTAAGCCTTTACCGGCTCCCTTCTTATTTGCAGATAGTGAAGTTTTGTGGGTAGAGATCCCCACCGCAATTTTTACTTCCTAACAGGAGTTTTCTATGATATCATATCATGTGTTATGTGTTATTTGTCTTCATGAATGTTTCTTTACTGTTTACACATGTAAAGAACTTATATTATGATTTCACATACATATAGAAAGATGAATAGATAGATATGAATATACAAATCTGATGACTCAAAGGTTAATGGGCCAACCACATAAAAATTTTAAGAGGTATTGATTCACCCCTCCCCTCTCAATACATCATTCCAATAATTCCAACAATCGCCATTTTCCAACCACTAGGGTGCAAGATAGGAAATTTGTGCTAAATGTGTATAAATATATGCATCAATAGTGAGACAAATTTGAAGGTCTTTGATCTATCTTTCTTCACTAGTTTCACATTTTCAAGAAATTATTGTGCCAAAACTTCGCATAGGTTATACTTCACATTTTCCTTCACCATTCTCCATGCCATCGTGATAACCCCTGCAAATACTGATTTAGGTGTACTACTGTACTAGAATTTATATCAAAGTATTATAGCAATTAGCCTCACATCTTGTTGAAAGATATCATTCACAGTCATTGTCTGTCTGTCCCACTTAGAGTGAGTTAGGGTTTCAACTTCTTTCTTTACATGTTTTTCTGCAACAAGAATGATTTTGATGTTGTCCAGTCTAGTAACTTCATGATTTAGGTCACTACAAATCTTCACAGGCTACTCACCTATCCAAATGAATTGGTCTTGTACTCTGCTCAATAATATCTTGAACCATTCAATTTTGTCAAATTCACACAAGTCTAGAATTTTCATGACACTCAACTGATCAATGTGTTTGTAGTCATCTTTGATGATTCCATTATCAATCATATACTCCATCTCAGTTGACATCTCATCAATTCCTAGTACATCATACTTATAGTAAATGTAAGCCCTAATATCCTCTACATGTAATATGCCATGAGGGGTTTGAGAAAATTCCCCTTCGAGATCCTCTTCACAGTACTTGAATGGATATTTCTTAAATTTGTACCTAGGTTGATCTACAACATCGAAAATAATAGGTGCATCCATAGATAGATGTTGTAAATACCTTTCTTCCACTGAATTTTGAGTTTTTGCTTCAATCAATCATGCACAACAATTATAGAATAGACTGAGTCCCTTCACTCTTTGATCTCCTTAGGTTTCTCTTCATTAAATGGTAAAGAGATAGGTCATCGAATGGTGCTTTATACAAGTTTAAGTCATAAATTTCACTTTACTCAATAGTGTCCAGTCAGATATTAGATCTCCCAAACAAAATATATGTGTCAGCTAATGTTGCACTCTCAGATATATATTTCATGATGTTGGCCAAGTTCATACCTAATCTTGCTCAAGCTCAATCCATAAATTTTGGGGCAGGATATATTTTGATATCTGTATCCAATGCTCCCCCTAAGGCCATGATCGACCAATTAGGTGGATTCTATTTTACTACTATCAGGAAAATATCCAATAGCATCTACTGACTCTCCCTGAAATGACTTCTCTCTTGTTTCTTTGATCTTCCATATCTTACCACTGCTATTATCTTCTGCTTTCTTAAAACAACTTTGAAAATCATTCTTCAAATCTTCAACACTCTTACCAATATCATTTCCATGCTTCTGTGTATTCATAGAAGGTGGTACTTTTTTTTTGTCTGATCCATTATACTTGAAAAACTTTTCTATATGACATGGATTATTGCATTTGTATCATATAGGAGGTCTTCTTTCCTGATTAACTATCATCTTACAGTACTTCATAATGTGTCCAAAATTATGGCATTTGTAGCATGTAGGTTTCACTGTAGGTTCTCTTCCATTGTCTTGTCTATATCCATATTTATTAGGTTTTCTATATTCTACTTTCTTGTGCCCATATCCATTACAATTAAAATAATAAGTAGAAAAAGTTATAAAAGGGGCATTACCTCTGCAGTCTCTCTTCATATGTCCAAATGTGTTGCAACCAAAGCATCTACCTCTGAAAGGTCTGATCTTCTCTATAGGTTCTTCAATAGAATGTTTTTCAACATCAATATTCTCATTGGATTTCTCTTCCTAATTCTTTGAACATTCAGCTTCATTGAAGCCAATACCAGTCATATCACCTTTAGGTTTCTGTTTGTCTCTTTTTTCATCAATCAAGTCACTGCTGGTGTGAAGTTTCTCAATGTGTTTCTTTTCTTCAAAAAGTTCAACTTTTATAATCTGATTGTATTTCTCGAGTTCTAGATACTTATTCTTTTAGTTTTTAGCCTCATTCTTCATTTCCTCTAATGCATTGTTCAAGGTTTCTTCATTCTTTCTTTTAGAATTAATTTTTAACTGAATCTATTTATTCATAGCTTCATTCTCAAGTTTTAGAGTTTCATTTTCTTCTTCAAGTAGCTTTATCTGATCTGAATTGTCTTTGTCTAAATCTTCTTTAATCTAAACCACAAGATCTTGTCTCTAACTTCTAGAAAGTTCAAGCTGGTCTTTGATTTTCTTTATAAATTTCTTAGCTCTTCACATGTTGAATCTTAATTCTCCATTTTTTACTTTTTCTTTGTCAAAGTCTTCAAGTGCAGCTTCAAATTTCTCCTGTAGATTATATCAATAGATTCTGATCTCCCTTAAGCTGTTAGACTTTCTCTCCAAGGGCTAGAAGCTTTGATACCAATTGTTAGGATTGGATAATACTGAGAGGGGGGGGGGCAGGGTTGAATCAGTATTACTAAACTTAATTAAATTCTTTAACCATTTAAACATTAACTATAAACTTGCAGTAATGAAAATAATATAAGAAAATGGCACAGAACTCATAACACCATATTTTATTGTTGAGAAAACCCTAGCCAAGGGAAAAACCCAATGGGGATGACACCCACACGAATGCACTAAAGTATATTGTTCTTATTAGGAGACCTATCCCTCTTAGGAGCCAACTGAGCTTACATCTCTTACAGAGTAATTATGTTTATAAACTATTCTCAGTCATGAACAAAACAAGCATCACTAATGCTTAGATAGTTCCTTTATATTTCATCAATGATCTATGTCACTCTCTACTTTTTCATTCACATCTTCCACATAAACTCATACACATTCATCTATATTTTCTTTCAAAAAAAAGATCTTATATAAATATCTTTTTCTTTCACCAAGTCAGCTCTCAATGCAGATATTACATAGTCAGCTTCTAATACAAAATACATTTAATAAAGTAAAAATTAAATGCATAGTTAATGCTCTTATATAGTCAAATTATAGGTTATCATCAACCATAATCCAACTTTGATGGCCAGGAGTCCATGTCGTACTCCCTTAATCATCGCTACTGTCCAATTGATCTGTATCATTCTTCTCCTACAGTCTGTCTATCTTCATTTCTTTCTAACTCATCATAGACATTACCAAAACCAAATAAATCTTAGGTGGAGGTCACACATACCGCATACTGTCTTCCTATAAGCTCACATTTTATAACTCATCGATCTCAATCTTCAATATCCAAAATACTTTTGTATCTTTGCTTCTATACTTAGTTGATTTCTGAATCAACAAAACTTATCTTTATAGGAATATATTTGTAACCCTGATGTGTTTCCATAAATGAAAACCAAAAATTGAATCACATTAAATGAAATTTATCACTTTCCAACACAAATACCATCTCAATGTCTTCTTTTGATTCAATGTCAGTGTCATCAGCTTTGTTCTCAGCTAGGTAACAAGATTTCTTCCCTTTGTCCTTGTAGTTGTTAGGATTAGTCCCAAGAGATAACTGAGAGTGGGCGGGATGAATCAGTTATCTGCTAGTTTTAATTCTGTTATCTAATTAAATACAAAATAAAATTAAGTATAAATATAACAAGATAACACAGAATAGAAAACCAAGATTTTGGTTACAGGGAAACCAAAATAGGTAAAAACCCCGATGGGAATTAGCACCCACAAAGAACTAGACTAGAGTATAATGATCCTTGTTAGAAGATCTTACAACCCTGTTAGGAGTTGATCTTTACAATGCAATAATTTTAGTGACCTAGTCAAGGGTCGGACCATGTTAGGATTATTTTACAAATAACCCTATTAGGGGTGAGGAAACACTATCCAATAGCACACTGCTTAAATGATGAAGGTTGCAACCTTTCATAAAAAATATATACACTATATCTGATATTTGAACAATTTAAATAGACCTGCTACCTTGATCAGTTCCAGTGACTTGTATACACTCTCTGCTTCTTCACATAGATCTTCAACTGATGAATGACGTGTCTTTACTATCTCAATACAACTGAAATTCTTGTCTTCTCTGTTCCACTCTTCTCGATCATAAATGAAATAATATATGTATCTTCCTTAAAAGATATGATCATGTCAGTTGTAGGAAACTCTTCAATAACTTTCTTGTTAGTGAAACTAAGGACAAAACATAAATAGACCCTGCAACATCTCAAAATGAATAGACACATCACTTCACATAGTCGACTTCACCAAGATAACTCAAACATCACACTTCAGATGAAACACGTTAAGCGCCTTTGGTTAAACATTCTTAACTCATAACTAAACATGAATCTAAGCACACATATCCCAAAGATAGGTGCAACTAAAGAAATAATAAAATTACTGTCGGCTCTTAATAAAAATACTCTGAAACTGTTGTTGGTAAACAGATCAACATAACTCAACATTAATTATACTACAGAATCTGCATGCATGAACATGGTATAATAAATGTGTCTACAACATAAAAATAATTGCGCAAGGCTTCAACATATTCATGTTGAAAAGTGAATACAATACACTACTGTATACTATATGTTGTCATCAATGACAAACATACAGTCAACTTATTTGCACAATGGAAAATCTCCAACAATCTCCCCCTTTGACATTGATGGCAACATATGATATGAAAAACACCATCAATCCAAAAGTATCTTCTTTCTTTTTACAATCTTCTCAATATCCTCATCAAAAGTTCCTCTTAACTGTTGCATCTCTTTTTAATATGTTTTTATTTTCATGACTGTATACTCCCCTAGAGTATATGCTCCCCCTTACTATATACTCCCCCTTTGACATCAATTGAAAATGATGCCACATACAAATAAGCATAGGTACTACTCCTAAAGTAGAGTAGTCAACCAATCATCAGTCACCAAGGACTGATGCACTTGATACAAATTCTAATCAGACTCAGGAAAGGGAATTACTCCCAAATTTTTCCTGAGATACTCAAAAGTATCTTTTGATAAAGGCTTCATAAATATGTCTGCCAACTGTTCTTTGGTGCTCACATAATCCAACTTCACTTCTCTCTCTATAAATTTTTCTCTTAGAAAATGATATTTTATTTCTGTGCTTTGTCTTTGCAACCATCATAGAGTTCTTTGACATATTGATTGTGCTCATTTTGTCACAATGAATAACAATAGGATAATCAATCTAAATTCCAAAGTCTTTAATCATCTTCTTGATCCAAACAACTGTGGAAAAATTTAATGCTACTGCTACATACTCAACTTCTACCGTTGATTGAGAAATATAGTTCTGCTTCTTGCTTTTCCAAGTAACCAACCTGTCTCCAAGAAATACTACTCCTCCTAAGGTACTCTTTCTATCATCAACACAACCTGCCTAATCTGCATCTGTGTACACATGAAGTTCTACATTTTCTGAATTAGGATACCATAAACCATAGTCTATAGTCCCTTTTAAATATCTGAATATTCTTTTTATTTCCATTAAGTGATTTTGTTTTGGTTCAGATACAAATCTCTCAACAATGCCAACTGCATTAGAAATATCTAGTCTAGATTGAGTGAGATATATGAGTTTTCCAATCATTTACTTGTATAGTGTTTTGTCAACTACTATGGAGTCATCATTTTTAGAAAGATTACTTCTTGTTATCATAGGAGTTCTTACTGGATTGCAATCTTCCATCTTGAATGTCTTCAATATCTCCTTCACATATTTAGATTGATTTATGAGTATACCTCTGTCTGTCTGCTTTACATTTAATCCCAAAAAGTATTTTATAGGTCCAATCATGCTTGTTTCAAATTTGCTTTGCATCTCTTTGGAAAATTCTACACTAATCTTATCATTACCTCCAAAAATAATGTCATAAAAAAAAATAGCAACAAGTAATAATCGTTCAGATGTCTCTCTTATGAATAAGTTGCAATCTGCTGCTCCCTTCTTGAATCCAATATTTTTCAAGTAACCATAAAGTCTCTCATACCATGCTCTCGGGGCCTATTTAAGTCCATAGAGGTCTTTCTTTAGTCTACATACCATGTCTAGTTTGTTTGATAAATTAAATCCTTTAGGCTACTCTATGTAAACTTCTTCCTTCAAGTCACCATTTAGAAAAGCTGACTTGATATCCATCTGATATACTTTAAAGTTCTTGAATGTTGCATAACCTAAAAACAATTTAATAGCTTCTAGTATGCTCACGGGGGAAAATGTATCAGAGTATTCAATTCCTTCTCTCTACACATATCTTTTACATACCAGTCTTGCTTTGTTTCTTATCACTGTACCATCTTCATTCATTTTGTTTCTGAATATCCACTTAGTTCCAATCACATTTTTGTCACAAGGTCTAGGGACCAATTCCCATGTGTCATTCTTAATTATCTAATCTAATTATTATTTCATTTCATCATGCCAATCTAAATCTTTACAAGCATCTTCAACACTTAAGGGTTCACTTTGTGAAAGTAGACATACCTCTTCATCAACGGTTGAACTTTTTTCTCTATTTCTTGTCAAAAATTTACTTCTCTAATCTCCAATGATATCTTCATTTGAATGGTATCTATTAGTGTATTTTGTAATTTTAGGTGTGACACTCTCATCTATGATCTGTGATTGCTCTTCACTTGGTTCAGGGTTATTACATGATACATCAATACAGTCAAACATTTCTTCAATAACTGTTTCTTTATTGATAGGTATAGGTTAATCTTCAATCGTAGGTGCATATTCATAATATCTCTCTTGAATGATGAACTTCTCATCAATCTTCACATGTGAACTTTCAATGATTTTCTTCAACCTCAAATTAAAAAATTTGTAATCTTTTGTCTTAGTAGAGTAACCAGGATAAATACCTTCATCGCTTCTAGCATCAAACTTACAAACACCATCATCTCTCTTGATGTAGCACTTGCTTCCAAAGATTCTGAAGTATTTTACTATAGGAACATTACCAAACCAAATTTCATAAGGTGTTTTGTCTACGCCTAGCCTTAGTTGAATTTGTTTGATAGCATAGACTATTGTATAGACTGCTTCTCTCCAATAGGTGTGTGCAAATTTTCCTTCAATCATGATAGTGCACATTGTGTCAAGTATGATCCTATTTCTCCTTTCTGAAATTCCATTTTGTTGAGGGGTTCTAGGTGCACTTAGTTTTCTTTTGATCCCATGTTCTTCGCAGTACTCAAGAAACTTGTTAGAGGTGAATTCTCCTCCTCTATCAGATCTCAAACATTTTATCTTTAATCTAGACTCATTTTCAACTTTAGCTTTGAATCTTTTGAACTTCTCAAAAGCTTCAGATTTATCTTTCAAGAATGCAACCCACATCATCCTGGAGAAATCATCAACAAAAAAAATGAAATACCTTTCACCATATTATGATCTTGTTTGTGTGGGTCCACATAAGTCTGTATGCACTAGATCTAATTTTTTCTCTACAGAGTTCTATTTACTTCTGAATGAGTTCCTCACATGCTTTCCCATCACACATTCCCTGCACATGGTATCAACTGGTCTTGCAATACTAGGAATATCTCTTACTGCCTTTACATTACTTATCTTTACTATGTTGTCAAAATTGATATGACAAAGTCTTTTGTGCCATAACCAACTGTCATCCACTTTTGCAACAAAACAACTTACTTTGGAGTTGAGCTAAAAAACATTACCTTTGGTCTTTGAACTTGATGCTATCATGTCTCCTTCTTTGTTGTTAATAATAAACCTATTGTTTTTGAATTCCAACTGATATCCTTTATCGAGCAACTATCCAACACTTAGTAGGTTATGATGTAAGCCATCAACATACAGAACATCACCTGCCTTATTCTTTCCATCTAAAGTAATAGATCCTCTTCCTATGATGGGTTTAGGAGTGTTATCTCCAAATCTAACCATGCCTCCTTTTTACTTATCTAGATGTACAAATCTATCTTTGTCTCCTGTCATGTGATGTAAACACCCGCTATCAATGATCCAGTCTATTCTGATGTTTGCTTGGGAAGATAAAGCCAATTCTTGTGCTTTATTTTCATTTTCAATTTCCATTTCATCAAACATTTTTTCAATATCTTTAATTGCAACTAATCCAATTTCATCCTCTCCTAAATCATCATCAGTCACACCATCTTTAGCATAGTAGCATTCATTTGTATATTTAGGCTTGTAATCTATTTTGAACTTCTTGACTCTCTTAGGATACTTGGATGCAAAATGGCCAACTATCCTACATGAAAAACATTTGAATCGTAACTGTCCTTCATATTTTCCTTTTCCTTTCCCTTCTTTCTTAGCAATCATAGCAATGATTTCTTCTATTTCTTTATCCACTTCTTCTTTCTCAATATTACTAGAGGTGCTCAAGGATTTATTACCATGGACTGAGGCTTTGAAGGCTGTTTCAATTTTAGGTTCTGTCTTCAATCTTGATATCTCAAATGCTAAAATTTTGCTGATCAAGGTTTCTCTTTTGAATTCTTTTGAAAATTGCATAATTTCATCCAAGATGTTTATCTTACTCTCATAATATGCTATCAATGTAGTCATTAGTTTTTTCATTATGTCTTCCTTTGAAATTTCTCCACCATTGTTTCTGATTCCTGAAACTACTTCATTAATCCTCTGATTGTAATCTCTGATGTTTTCTTCAGGTAGCATCTTGAAATTGTTGTATCTTTTCTTCCATTTCTTTCTGCGCACATTCTTGGCTTAGATGTCTCCTTAAAACATGTCTTCTAGGTATTTCCATATTGAATAGGCTTTATCTGCCTTCTTAATCTCAGAAAATTCAATGTCAGATAAGGCACTAATTAGGGCTTCTTTGGAAATTGCATTTTTGGTGAATACTTCCTTTTTTTTAATAGTAGAATCTTCTTCTACAAGATATTTCAAAACAGAAACATCAATTGCATGAGTAGCAACCTCATAGATCTCAAAACCAATGCACTGCAGATGTGTTATCATTTTGTTCTTTCAGTCAAGATAATTCTCTCCATCAAACTTAGGACTCTCTTTCCTGAACTACACCATTTGATCTACCTTAAGCTGTTAGTCTTTCTGTCAAGGCACTTGGTTTTGATACCAATTGTTAGGATTAGTCCCAAGAGATAACTGACGGGGGGGGGGGTGAATCAATTATCTGCTATTTTTAATTCTTTTATCCAATTAAATACATAATAACATTAAGTATACATATAACAACACAACATAAAATAGAACACCAAGATTTTGGTTACAGGGAAACCAAAATAGGTAAAAACCTTGGTGGGAATTAGCACCCATAAAGAACTGCACTAGAGTATAATGATCCTTGTTAGAAGATCTTACAACCCTGTTAGGAGTTGAGCTTTACAATGCAATAAGTATAGTGACCTAGTTAAGGGTCAGACCCTGTTAGGAGTCTTTTACAAATAACCCTATTAGGGATGAGGAGACACTGTCCAATAGCACATTTCTTAAATGATGAAGGCTACAACCTTCTATAAAACAAATATACACTATGTCAGATATTTGAACTGTTTAAGTAGACCTGCTATCTTGATGAGTTCCAGTGACTTGTATACACTCTCTACATCTTCACATAGATCTTTAACTGATGAATGATGTTTCCTTATTGTCTCAATACAACTAATATTATTCTCTGCTCTGTCCCACTCTTCTCAATCATAAATGAACTACTATATGTATCTTCCTCAAAAGATGTGATCGTGTTGGCTGTAGGAAAATCTTCAATAAATTTCTTGTCAGCTAAACTAAGAACATAACATAATTAGAACCGCACAACTCAAAATGAATAGATGCATCACTTTACATAGTCGGCTTCACCAAGATAACTCAAACGTCACACTTCAGATGAAACATGTTAAGCACCTTTGGTTAAAAATGTTGGCAAGTTGACACAACAGAGATTATATGACTAATTTTTTGTTTTCATTATGGAAACAAAGTCATATAGGAGTTTTGATAGTCAGTTCATAAATCTTGAAGACCAAAAATTGACTAAGTGTAGAAGATAGTGTATTTAGAGATATATCCACTGATTAGAGCACTAGTGCATGTGCGTTTGATTGAGTCATGGTCTATGTCTTTGGATATAAACTTATGGATACAATATTATGATAAGTCTATACACGTAGGTTCAGATATATCAGTATGTTAAAGTTACAGCAAGTTCAAGTGCCCTAGCAGCTCGGTAGAACAGAGCATGGAGCTGACTCCAATTTTTGATTAGCGCATATTAATTATTTTCTATTGGCTGTGTGCCTATTGTAATATGTTTCTAATTATGTTATTAGCACTCATGTAAACATTATTAAGCCAATTCATTTGGAAGCATTGTGTATGTTGATTTTGGGCCGACTAAGTTCTAGTTTTTGGTCGCGTCTATTGGGTATGTATATATACTTAACATGTATTTTATATTAGAGTGTCGAATGGTTGAAAGAGAATGATAGTAAGTAAGATAGTAAAGAAAGAAGAATAATCAATATGAGATAAATCTCTACCAGTGATTAGATATTTAGCACACAAAAGGAACTGATCAGACAAACAGTGTCATAACAGCAGTTCAACTTTCAGATATTATGAGTATTTATTACCACGAGGTTGTAGCCTTCTTCTTATTGAGTAGTGAGATCTGGAAGTGATCCATCCACCTTTAACAAGGTTTTTTAAAGACTCCTAATAGGGTCATTGTACTTGCATTGTAAATATTTCTCCTAACAGAGCAAAGGAACTCTAACAAGTTCATAAGATTAGTGCAATTATTTATGGGTACTAATTCCCACCGGGGTTTGCCTCTAATCAAGGTTTCCCTGTAAACATATTTTGTGTTATGTGTTAATGTGTTATGCTTAATCAATTATCTATTTTGGTCCAAGTTTCAAATTGTTGAATTATACTACACACTGATTCACCCCCCCCCCCCTCTCAGTTTTTCTAATAATTGGTATNCACTGATTCCCCCCCCCCCCCCTCTCAGTTTTTCTAATAATTGGTATCAGAGCTTTGGTACTCTGAAAGAAGTTTAACCACTTGAGGAGATCATGGACTTAGCAGAAGTGAAACATCTAAAATAGAATTTTGAAGCAGTTCTTGAAGATCTTGATAGATATTGTTGGTTGTATTTCCTATTTTTTCTGCTTGCCCTTGTTCCTTGTTCTGCTCTCTGAAAATTTCCAGGTTTTCATGCTTAAACCTTGCTAAAAATTGCTTAAACCCTGAAAACCCTATGAATCCAAGTGTTAAACGATGTATTTTGAAACCCCAGGCCATGTTTTTATATTTCATCGTTACTTTTTCAAAGTCATTTAAGACATGTGCCTCAAGTTGGGTCGCCTGATCGCTTTACCAAGTAAGAATATGCTAAATCTTCTCCCGACTTCGCTTTTGCCTTGTGTCGCGTAGTCTTGTAACAAAAAAAAATATTCCTTTACTCTCTCGAGACTTGGCGATTTCCTTTAGCTGGGTATTCGCAGGATTTTTATGTTATAAGCTTTGAGAAGAAATGGGACACACTGCTCAGTCGGGTGATCGCGAGAGAAGTCAACAAGTCAAAGAAATGTCATCAGACTTTGCGATTCACTTCATGTCGCATGATCGCCAAATCAGGTCAAAGCAAATAGTTAAGTATTTCTTCAGTCGCATGGTCTCGTGATCAAATAATAGTTAAGGGATAACAACCCCGATTCCACGACTAACTATTTGATGTTAGTTATTTCCCTCAGTCGGGATGTCGCCAGAACAGGGTGATGACTCAGCTTTCCAATATGAATTAAGTGGACAAAAGAATAGATGACACCTGTCATGATGTAAGTGGTTGTCAGGAGGTCGTTGCAAGGAGAAAATGGATCAAGCGATAAAGAGACTAAGGTATTCTTTCCTTCAGTCGTGAAGTCTCCAGAAAACTTAAGGGTATGAATAAATCTATAGCGATCACGCGATAGCCGTTCGATGAAGAAATAAAGAGGTCTGACGGTGGTCGCGTTATCTGGAGAAGAAAGTGTCCCAGGGAAAAAGTCCTCCTGACTTGGCGATTAGGGTAGGTTGCGAAGTCGCTATGAACAGAAAAAAGGCACGTGCTTTGAGTTAAAGGTAAAGATAAAGGATCTCCCGACTAAGCGACCAAAGAAATAATCATGAAAAGTTAAATGCAACGGCTTGTCGCCAAGTCTGGAGAAGAAAGATGAGTTAGGCTTAACTCCACGCGACTTAGATTTTTACTTGTGTCACTTAATCGCCAGATGGACTTGGGTCAGACAAGGTGAAGAACATGCTTTTTTGTGTGGTCTGCAGATCAAACCAGGGTTAAGGAAAAGTGCTCGTGACAAAAATACTTCCTACAGTCGTGAGGTCGCCAAATAACAAGATCTAAAGTGCGGCGCCAAGTAGTTGACATGACAGAATGAATCATCCGGCGGCCAATCAGATATTAGAATTTTGATTACTGTGCACAAAAGGTAGCTAAGATGTATGACAGAGGATGAATCAGAGAATGCCATGTCAAGTGTCTTAAACGTATGATCATTGCGCCAAAGATTCATAATTTTAAATTCGATTTTCTGTCAACTTCGTGCAACTACGGCTAGGTTTTTGAAAGCTCACAGCATGGCAACTTAATGGCAGAACTGACATTTTCAAATCATGAGCCATGTACTCTGAATCAAAGTGGCTATAAATAGAGGATCGTGCATTCACTCTTGTTCACCGTGCTTTCAGATTTTAGAGCTAAGTTTCTTATTTTTAAGTGAGAAGTGATATTCAGAGAAGTTGCAGTATTATCAAAGGTGATAAAAAAATTCTAAGAGTTCCAGAGAATTGTGTTAGGGATAGATAGTTGATATTGAAGAAGTGATTTGTTTCAGTATCATTTCAGTATCAGAATTTTAAGCTGTCAAAGATGAGCAGAGCTGTGAGCGTGGCTTCTACAAGTGGAGGCAGTGGAGAGGAGCAAAAAGGAAAACCTAGCTTCTTAGATGAATTTCTTCAGTTCCTACCAGGATCAACTCAGAACAGGAAGATATATGCGGGAGTGTTTAAAGATGATTTCATGAACATCAGAGATGCTGCAACCCCGGGAACAACAGGTTTTTATCTCTTTACATAATTTTACAAAAATTCTGATAAGCTTATCCCTGTTTCAAACCCTTGGACATCTGGTCTGGGTAGGTTATTAGTGACTGATTTGTTCCTGGATGTTGACCTATTTTTGGACCTAGCAAACCATTATGATGCCCTAACTAAGACCATCAAGAGAGATGATGGCACTGCTTTGCTGATATTAAATAGGAATTCTTTCATGCAAGCATTTGG
>MU226709.1:124364-145079 GCA_018584345.1 Thuja plicata | reverse complement strand
TGAGATTCCTTTGAAATCAGATGTCAGACCATTTAGACAAAAACAAAGACCCATCAACCCCTTGTTGGCTCCCAAAATGCAGCAGGAATTAATGAAGCTTAAGGATGCTGGGATAATTCAACCTATTCGGCATTCAACATGGGTGTTTAATTTAGTACCAGTCAGGAAGAAGAATGGTGACATTAGATTGTGTGTTGATTTCAGGAATTTGAATATTGCTTCACTAAAAGACAATTATTCATTACCAAACATGGAAGCAATGTTGCATAAGGTAACTGGTTCTGAATTACTGTCAATGATGGATAGTTTTTCAGGTTACAATCAGGTTCTTGTCAAGGAGTCAGAACAATACAAGATTGCATTTACTACTGCTTGGGGAACTTATGTTTATATCAGAATGCCTTTTGGTCTGATAAATGCTGGTGCAACTTTTCAAAGAGCCATGGATGTTGCTTTTAAAGAGTTTATTGATTTATTCATGGTTGTGTACCAGGATGACTTAACTGCATATTCTAAGAAGGATAATGATCATTGTGATCATTTGGGTAATATTTTTAATAAAGCTTTAGAATATGGTGTTTCTTTAAACCCTAAGAAATGCCATTTTGTAGTTAAGGAAGGAAAATTGCTTGGGCATATAGTGTCTAAAGAAGGGGTAAGAATAGACCCTGAAAGAGTAGAAGCAATTCAGAAAGTTGTTGCTCCAAAGAATTTAAAAGGTGTACAATCTTTCCTAGGAAAGATTAATTTTGTCAGAAGATTTGTAGCAAATTTTGCTGAAATTGTTAAGCCAATTGTGAAATTGCTAAAAAAAGATACTAAGTTTGTTTGGAATGATGATGCTCAACAAGCTTTTGAAAGGATAAAGAAGGCAGTGCAGGAAACTCTAGTATTAAAATCCCCTGATTACACTAAGCCTTTCTCCTTGTTTTCATTTGCATCATTCCATACAATTGCTGCAATTTTACTCCAGAAAGATGAGCAAGGATTTGAACACCCCATAGCATTTTATAGTAAATCCTTGCAGGCTGCTGAGCTCAATTATGATATAATGGAGAAACAGGCCTATGCATTGGTAAAGGCTATGAAATCTTTTAGGCCCTACTTGGTGTGTGCTAAGGTGCAGACCTATGTTCCACATTCAGCAGTCAAAGATATCCTTACCCAGTTAGAGGTCATTGGTAAGAGGTGCAAGTGGATCACAAGAATCCAGGAGTTCAATTTGGAAATCAATATCACCAAATTGGTAAGAGGCCAAGGCTTGGCCAAGCTTATGACAGAAGAGAACTTGGATCTTGTGCAAACAAATCAAACTGAGATAAATGATCAAGCTATCACCACTATAGAGAGACAACCATATTATGCTGATATTGTCTTTTTCCTCAAGAATGCTAAGTGCCTTGATCATTTACCTGATAATCAAAAGAGGAATTTGAAGTTGCAAACTCAGAGGTATGTGTTGATTCAAGGAGATTTATTCTGGAAAGACAAGAATGGGATACTTTTGTTATGCCTAGACAAACATCAAGCTGAGAGAGTCTTGATGGAGATGCATGAAGGACAGTGTGGAGGTCATTTTTCTGCTAAGACCACTGCTCATAAGATTTTGAGGGCAGGATATTATTGGCCTACTTTGTTCAAAGACACATACATGCATGTTAGGAAGTGTGAACCATGTCAGAGGTTCTCCAATAAGTTGAGATTTGTAGGTGCTCTGTTACTTAACCCAGTAAGTACTGAGGCTCCTTTTGCTGTATGGGGCATTGATTTTATTGGAAAATTTCAGGAAAAATCTACTGCAGGACATAGTTGGATTTTAGTTTCTACTGATTATTTTACGAAATGGATTGAGGCAATTCCCACAAGGAGGGAAACTAGTAAAGTGGTTACTGAATTCCTGTTAGAAAACATTTTGACCAGATTTGGTGTGCCAAATAAGTTAGTAATGGACAATGCTATGAGTTTTAGATCAGAAGAAATGATAAATTTCTGTGAGCAGTATGGGATTACTTTGTCATATTCATCCCCATATCATCCACAGGCTAATGGTTAGGCTGAATCTAGCAACAAAAGCCTTTTGAAAATATTGAAAAGAACTCTGGAACAAAACAAGAGGGCATGGCACACTAAGCTGAGATTAGCTCTTTGGGATGATAGAATAACATTGAAGAAGGCAACTGGTAAATCACCATTTGAATTGGTCTATGGATTGCAAGAAAGGTTTCCTATTAACAACTTATTGCCTATTTGCCAATACATTCAGGAGGAACATTTAGATGTTTCTGACAATATGCAAAGCAGAATCATGCAGCTGAATGAATTGGATGAGATGAGAAGAGACAGTCAAAAGGAAAACATGAAGCTGCAACAGAAGATGAAGTATCTTTTTGACAAAAGGGCTACTGAGAGAAAATTCTAGGTTGGTGATCTAGTTCTCCAGTGGAATGCAAGGGCACAAGATAAAGGGAAGCATAAGAAATTTGAATCTTTGTGGCTAGGACCATTCATTATTGCTGAGAAATTTGGCAAAGATTCATACTTTTTGAGGAACATGGAGGGAGATCAGTTTGAGTTGCCGGTGCATGGGCAATTTTTGAAGCCATTCTTTGAGTAAAGGCTTGGGATGCACAAGCAAGTATGTATCATATCTCACTTTCCCTGTCCTTTTTTTGTAAATTCCTGTACATATTTCCCTTTCTGCTGTAGGGTTTTTCTCGAGTTAGTTGGTCTGCAACCAAAGATTCTGTGGTTCTCAATATAAATTTGCATTTAACTGTCCTCAGATAGAGCCACTGTTGGTTGTATTTCCTATTTTTGCTGCTTTCCCTTGTTCCTTGTTTTGCTCTCTGAAAATTTCCAGGTTTTCATGCTTAAACCTTACTAAAAATTGCTTAAACCCTGAAAACCCTATGAATCCAAGTGTTAAACGATGTATTTTGAAACCCTAGGCCATGTTTTTATATTTCATCGTTACTTTTTCAAAGTCATTTAAGACATGTGCCTCAATTTGGGTCGCCTGATTGCTTTACCAAGTAAGAATATGCTAAATCTTCTCTCGACTTCACTTTTGCCTTGTGTCACGTAGTCTTGTAACAAAACAGAATATTCCTTTACTCTCTCGAGACTTGGCAATTTCCTTTAGTCGGGTAGTCGCAGGATTTTTATGTTATAAGCTTTGAGAAGAAATGGGACCCACTGCTCAGTCGGGTGATCGCGAGAGAAGTCAACAAGTCAAAGAAATGTCATCAGACTTTGCGATTCACTTCATGTGGCATGATCGCCAAATCAGGTCAAAGCAAACAGTTAAGTATTTATTCAGTCGCGTGGTCTCATGATCAAATAACAGTTAAGGGATAACAGCCCCGATTCCACGACAAACTATTTGATGTTAGTTATTTCCCTCAGTCGGGATGTCGCCAGAACAGGGCGATGACTCAGCTTTCCAATATGAATTAAGTGGACAAAAGAACAGATGACATCTGTCATGATGTAAGTGGTTGTTGGGAGGTCGCTGGAAGGAGAAAATGGATCAAGCGATAAAGGGACTAAGGTATTCTTGCCTTCAGTCGCGAAGTCTCCAGATAACTTAAGGGTATGAAGAAATCTATAGCTATCACGCGACAGCCATTCGATGAAGAAATAAAGAGATCTGACAGTGGTCGCATTATCTGGAGAAGAAAGTGTCCCAGGGAAAAATTCCTCCCGACTTGGCGATTAGGGTAGGTCGCAAAGTCGCTATGAACAGAAAAAAGGCACGTGCTTTGAGTTAAAGGTAAAGATAAAGGATCTCCCGACTAAGCGACCAAATAAATAATCATGAAAATTTAAATGCAACGGCTTGTCGCCAAGTCTGGAGAAGAAAGATGAGTTAGGCTTAACTCCACGCGACTTAGATTTTTACTTGTGTCACTTAATCGCCAGATGGACTTGGGTCAGCCAAGGTGAAGAACATGCTTTGTCGCATGGTCTAGAGATCAAACCAGGGTTAAGGAAAAGTTCTCGCGACAAAAAGACTTCTTGCACTCGCGAGGTCGCCAAATAACAAGATCTAAAGTGCGGCGCCAAGTAGTTGACGTGACAGAATGAATCATCCGACGGCTAATCAGATATTAGAATTTTGATTACTATGCACAAAAGGTAGCTGAGATGTATGACAGAGGATGAATCAGAGAATGCCATGTCAGCTGTCTTAAACGTATGATCATTGCACCAAAGATTCATAATTTCAAATTCAATTTTCTGTGAACTTTGTGCAACTACGGCTAGGTTTTTGAAAGCTCACGACATGGAAACTTAATGGCGGAACTGACATTTCCAAATCATGAGCCATGTACTCTGAATCAAAGTGGCTATAAATAGAGGATCGTGCATTCATTCTTGTTCACCGTGCTTTCAGATTTCAGAGCTAAGTTGCTTATTTTTCAGTGAGAAGTGATATTCAGAGAAGTTGTAGTATTATCAAAGGTGATAAAAAACTTCTAAGAGTTGCAGAGAATTGTGTTAGGGACAGATAGTTGATATTGAAGAAGTGATTTGTTTCAGTATCATTTCAGTATCAGAATTTTAAGCTATCAAAGATGAGCAGAGCTGTGAGCGTGGCTTCTACAAGTGGAGGTAGTGGAGAGGAGCAAAAAGGAAAACCTAGCTTCTCAGATGAATTTCCTCAGTTGCTACCAGGATCAACTCAGAACAGGAAGATAGATGCGAGAGTGTTTAAAGATGATTTCATGAACATCAGAGATGCTGCAACCCCGGGAACAACAGGTTTTTCTCTCTTTACATACTTTTACAAAAATTCTGATAAGCCTATCCCTGTTTCAAACCCTTGGACATCTGGTCTGGGTAGGTTATTAGTGCCTGATGTGTTCCTGGATGTTGACCTATTTTTGGACCTAGCAAACCATTATGATGCCCTAACTAAGACCATCAAGAGAGATGATGGCACTGCTTTGCTGATATTAAATAGGAATTCTTTCATGCAAGCATTTGGTTTGTTCAGCACCATGTCTACCAAAATTGACATGAAAAAGAAGGAAAAGAGATATAGTCTCAAGCCTGGTGTAGCAAGAAGCTTATTGAAGAAGCACATGCCAAAAGAGTTAAGAGATCATGTAGGTCCTAAGGCTGAACCTTACCCATATTACTACAAGGACCTGCACTTTTATATCAAATACAATGCCTATGCCCTTTGCAGAGTATTGGGAATAGATGGAGATGCAGAAAGAATAGGTCATGGCATCCTGATGATGGTCTTGGACCTACAAGAGGTGCATTCAAGCACCAGTTATGAATATATCCAGCATGTTATTGATGAGATGCATGAGGGTTTCATTGCAACCCAGAATAAATTAAAAGATCCAAAGGAGAAGGAACCAAATATTTTACACTATTCAGTCCTGATGCACCTTCTCCTCTATTTCAATTTTGCAATTATGGACCCCAACAATTTATCTCCTCAGAGATTCTTCCAAGTACAGCCAAATCCTGTCCAGTTCTGGGTTAGGGTTTGAAACTATACATCCAGAGATTGTGACTTTTGTGCCTTTGAGAATTGGATTGTATATCCAATTATAAAGAGTTTGGAAATTAACAGGACTAGAATTCCCTTGAAGTTCATTCAACTACTTAGGCCTTGTGAGTATCTAGAGAATTGGCCTGGAAATCACAATTGGGGTGATTTCTACTTAGAAGAAAATTTCACTATTTTCAGAGTGTTTGGGTGCATTCACCCACCCCATATTTTGCCTTATTATGTGCCGATGAGAGTTGCTGCCATGGAATTCATTTGGCAGCTAATGTTAACTGATAATGAGCATTTTTCTCCACACAAGAAGGGAACCATAACCCCTCGACAATTCAGAACTGCAAATTTCACAATAGGAAAGAATGCCATGGATGAAGTCAGTCAATGGCTAGAAAACTTCAGAATGGGGGCAGCCCCTTACAGATATATTGACCCGGAAGGCTTCATGGCAGGGGTCAGGAAACTCTACACTCCTACTATTCTAAATACAAATGTGCATTGTGAGTGCATAGAGGAGGATGCTACAAGAAACAACTTGGATGAAGATGACATCCATATGAAGAGATTGAGAATACAGGAGCTGCTCAAATTGCAGACACAGATAAAGAGGAATGGTTTATCCTTTGGAGGTTTTTTCCCTGAGCTCTCCTATTTTGACAGAATCAAGGCTATGATTGACAACTATTATGTGTTGTTAGATCAGTTGGATATAGTCCTTGCAAAGAAAGGAGGTCAATCTCCTGAACATTCAGAATCAGAGTATGAGAGTGGAGATGATAGTGACTATGCAAGACCTTATTTGTCTTGTCCACCTCAACATGCTCAAGAACAACAAATGGCTGAAGTCCCATAGCTGCAGGGAGAAGGAGAGAAACACATTATAGATTTAACAGTTGCCACACAGCCTGATGATTTGGAAGAGCCTACAACAAAGAGGAAGAAGCTTGAATTAGGCCAACCTTCAGCAGGAGGACAGAGCAAGAAGAAGGACAAGGTTAAGGCCTTGATACTAGGTACCAGGTTATATGATCATAACCTGAGGAAAGCAATAAGGCAAGGCAAGAAACAATTGCCTGATCCAGAAGATAAACTTGAGATCCCACTAAGATCATGTGTGGATGAAAGGTTACTTAATCAGCAGAAGTTCTTGGATGATGATAACTTTGTAAAGACTGAAGAATTTAAAGATTTCCTCAGATGGCACAAAGAAGAGCAACTGAAATCCCAATTACTTATAGATGGGAAGGAGACAATTATTAATGATGCTCTTGTGGCCCTGTAAACATATGATCCTGAAGTTGAGGACATTTCCCCTGAGGATGCCAGGAAATTAGTATTGGGAAGTGGTGTTCTATTAGCAGAAGGCTGGGATTTGGCATCTGCATTTTTCATTGATCAAATCAGGAAGCAGCCTGACCTTAAGATGGTCAGTGAAGTCCAAATTCGAGACATGATCAAAGGATTTGGGTATGACCCAAAGTCACAAGCTTTTGCAATGTGGAACCTGAGCCCTAAGGAGCAAAAGCCCCAATTGGTAAATATTCAAGAGAGCATGGTGGGGAACCAGATGCTGTGGTCAGTACAAAACATAGGGGATTTAGAAATCTCTCAAATTATGACACATTGGGCTCAGCTAAATCAGGACAAGACAAAGCAATTGTCTGAGAGGTATAAAACTTTGGTGGAAGAAACAAGTGCAATAACCAAAGATAGAGATCTTTGCCACATATAGCTATACCAAAGAGATCAAATGATAAAGGTGTTAACTGGTGAATTAGAGAAAAAACCAGAGGTAGTATATGTGCCTGCTCAGCCACCACCTGTGCAAATTGAAGATCAACCTAGATCAGAAGAGGCTGTAGAACAGAAAGTGGATGAAGAAAAGGGGAATGTTGTAGCATTGAAGGCATTAACAGGCATATTACAACATAGGATTGAGATCCTCAAGGAAAGGGCTGATGTTGTAATAAATACTTATAACAAATTGCCTGTGTTGCATGCTGAAGTACTAAGGTGTCTTCTGATTTTGAACCCCTACTTCACAAAGTGGTCTACCAGGGCTAGTCTGTTTGAGAAGTTGTCCTCATTGCAGAACATAAGGGTAGACTTCCCTCCAATTGTGATAGAGGTAGAAGATGAGATCAAAAGGGTTAATGTTGCTCTCTCATTCTTCAAAGGAAAATTGAACCAAATAGAGGCTAATTTGAGTCTCTTCTCAGCTGATTTTAATAGGTTCATTCCTGCCTTGAAAGGAGAAGATGACCAGGTAAAAACAATTGATGCCTGGAGAGGTGAGTTTGACAGCAAAATGCCTAGTGAAGAGGCTTTTCTTTTGGGAACTGAGGTTGATGTTGATGGTTTCAATTTAATATTAGATGAAGCATTCAAGGCTGAAATAGATATCAACAAGTTCCTGATTGATGTCAAGAACATCACCGATGCAAGATGGGATAGACAGAAAGTGCAGGTATAGAGTACCCAAGACTTTAATTGGCCGACAGATGATGAAGTCAAGGCATGGGAAGTCATGATAACACCCAAGAAGAAGAAGCCTGTGGTAGAGGAGGAGATTTTGGACGATGAATAAGGTGACACTTGGGCTACACTATTCATGGACATGATGGATAGTTATTTCTAAAAGAAATGTAGGTGAGCAGATGAGAACAGCTACCAGGACTTCATATAACTACACCAGCTGCCACTTACAAATCAGATTGCAGTCGCTAGGTCAGGAGAAGAACAAGAAATATCAGATTTTACCTTTTTGACTCAGTCATGTCATCATTTCTTCTCTCTCTCTCTTTTTCTGTCTTACATCTTTAGGGTTAGGGTTTTGAGACCATCCGAAGCTTGTTGCATCCTTTTGGATTCCAAGGTGGTCTAAAAATTATATATATCATAAGACTTGTAATAGTTAAGGGTCTTTGATTTTTTGGAATATTTTGTAATGAAGAGATAAATATACTACAAAATTCAGATATTCTGGTTCATGTATATCTTTTGAAGCTGTGTAAACTTTTCATGTATGAACGAGCTGGATTACATAAATGAAATACGGTGCAATTTTACTCTTCTCAACTGTTGTCTCTTTACTTTGTATGTATACTTTTCTGTGTTAAGGTTTATAAGGTATTCAATAACACTCTGGTTATAAGGTAACCATCTAATTATTTACAAGCTTCTTTCAAGGAGAGAATTAAATATTGTGAATGATTACAAGGAGCATACTAATTTGTTAAGGATCTGATACAGTGGTCTGGAGGTAACAAGATAGTTTGTAAGGAAAACTATCCTAATTGTTTGAGCTGTAAGGCAGTTCAGTGTATGTTGTTTCTATGATTTCTTTGCTTATTATTGACTCTGCAGCCCTAAGGATAGGCACTGGTTCAGAAAACATTCTGATTATCTATCTATGTCTCAGATATTCCAAGTTATCAAAACCAAATCAAATTAAAAACTCTGTTACTAAGAACATATAAGCTGAAATTGTTTAAGGACCTCTGTCAGCAGGACACTGTCCATAATATTGATTCCTTAGAGAGCGAATCATTAGGTTGTCCCTCCTACAAGAATAGGAAGAAGAATGAGAATCCTTATCTCACTGGTTATTGTTATGCTAATAACTATGATTTGCATGGTAATATCTTGTTTATTGTTATGCTTGATCATCAGCAAGATTATTCATAAGTTGGTTCAGTAAAGATATATAACTAATCAGTGTCCACATCAACAAATACTGTGTAAACAACAATCTTTAAAGGTAAAACCTGCCTGAGTATTTGTGGAGCTCAAAAACGAAGAAGGACCTTATCCAGTCCTTAGCAATTAGGCTTTTCTTGTCTCTGAATCAAAGTAGAAGATACAAGATTCACATAGACATTTCAAGCATTGTGATTCATACAAGAAAAATCCCTA
Source organism: Thuja plicata (assembly GCA_018584345.1). Taxonomy (NCBI): domain Eukaryota; kingdom Viridiplantae; phylum Streptophyta; class Pinopsida; order Cupressales; family Cupressaceae; genus Thuja; species Thuja plicata. The sequence goes on along the minus strand of MU226709.1, from coordinate 135,640 downwards.
ACAGATCTGAAAAAGAAAATGAAGAACTAAAATTGAAAGTTGATGGCTTGCAAATGCTCATTAAGAAATTAAGAAAAGATTTGAAAGATTTCTCTACGAATGATTTAGGAAAAATGGTCAAAAAGATGAATGAAGAAAACATGTCTCTAAATGATAATATTGTAGATTTGAATTAATAGCTAATAGATAGCCTAACAGCTATTGAAGAAAAGACCAAAGAAAGTAAACAATTAGATGAATAACTTATGCAAGAAAATACAAAGATCTTGGAGTTGGAAAACATTAAATAAAAAAAGATAGAATCCAAATTGACCGAAGCCAAGAATCATATTGAGAAATTACACACAAGTTTTGATCTATTAAAATCACATATTTATGCACAAAAGTTAAGAGGTGATACCACTGGTGTTGGATACAATGAAGCAAAAATACAAATCAATACAATGCAAGAAAGAAAGAAAGCACAAGAAGAAACTACAGAAACAAAGGCAACTGAGAATCTTGCAGAGGTTAAATAAGAACCACCTAAAGATGAATGCAAACTAGTTAACCATACTTTTTATGCCTATAAAAAACAAGGATATATGGCAAGGGATTGTAAAGAGGTAAGAACTTTCAATGGTTATTTCTATTCATGCAACAAATTTGGACATAGAGCTATACACTATAGATCAAATATAAGAAATCAGACACAACAAAATCAAAGAAGTTAGACTCAGTACAATCAAATAAATCAATCACAAAAAAATTATCAGAACATTATATGTCAAATATGTAACTACAAGGGACACACAACTAAACAGTGCAACATGGTTAATCATGTCAACAAGCCACCAGTAATTTGTCATTCTTGTAACAAAGATGGACACATCTCAAGGTTTTGCAAATCTAGAACACAAAGACAAGAAATACCTAATAAGTCTCAAGGATCTGTATTTGAAGAATCTGGAGAAAACATGTTTGTGAAATCTACAGAAGATTCAGACAAAATATGGGTTGAAGTAAAGAAAGATGATGGTGTTAACAAAATGGTAGATGCAATCATAGTGGATGCAACTTCTACTTTTGGATAGATGACCCTCATGGTCATAAGGGGAGCTAATCTAGCTCTAAACCCTTGCGTGGCTCGTATACTCACCTATTAGTATGAACCTATGAATTCATGTATTTGGTCATGATTTGAGGAAGTATGCATGAATGCATTGCTTGTACTTTAACAAGAAAAAAAATTGAAATTCTCAGTTGAAACCTTATTACAGAAACAAACATTAAATGCAGTAACTCATTTATAAGTCGATAAAAGATCTTATATCTTCACTTTTACATTTAAGATCGAGAAGTTGGAGAGCATAGGAGATTCAAGAATCTTAGTGTTGACTAATTACTGTTGGTTGGTTAGCAAAGTGGATTGCAGTTGTAAAGGAACCCTAGCACAGACGCGTTGTTTCAAAATCCCTATGAAACCCTATTTAAGCAAGTTACAAGTAATTAATAGCAACTCCTATAGTGTTTGACATCTCTGAGAAAAAGAGATATGTGTTTAAGAAGCATCCTTTCAAGTCAGTTTTGGATGATGTTGAGGGAGAATTTTCCAAGACTGCATGTTGACGACATATGTGCTTACATTTAATGTAAGGATTCTATTGGTGATAAAAAAATAATGACGCTCATGGAATCTATTATGAACCCAAATTACTCATTCAAGGATGAATTCTCACATCTCTCTGATAACCCTATTTTTGAGTATATAAATGTGCATGAGTTCTATGAACCAGAATGGGTTAAAATTATACTCAGTAGGATTCATGATGATCTATTTTGGATCGATGAAGTTCATGTCCATATTACTGCTAATCTCATTCATGTGATGAACGAACTCTCTAAGTCAGTCTTGTTCTTCCCACTGTAAAGGATGTTGAGAAACATGTTAAGAAGGCATGCTTATCTAGAAGCGATAGGCAAGGAATGACTATTGATCCTATTGTGGAGAAAGACATCAAACTCATCACCATGATACTTGGTTATAAGTTTCAGCATGTGATTAGACTTAATATTGTATCCGTAGCTATAGTTCTGGCAGCAATAAGGATGACAAGAGATAAAAATCAATATAACCTTTGTGAGATATTGTGCACAAAACTAATTGAGATTATTAAAGCTGTCAAGCATGACAAAAGCAAAATATTCAGATTTGGCTCATTGATTATATACATATACTTTGACATTGTTGGTAAGGTCTCTAATCTTTACCTAGACAGGAGAAAACCTAGCTTGTCTCAAATTTCATTGAAAGCTACATCAGAAAGAAGTATAAAGGACTATATGGATATGGAGACCAAGACATTCAGAATTAGGATGTAGAAGAGGTTTAGAATACCTGAGAAGATAGTTGAAACATACAAGGACACCATATATTTCATGGTGGAAACAGACTATACATGCGTGGAAGCAGTTGAGCCAAGAACCAAATGGATTCACCCTCTTGGTTACGAAGTAGAAGAACATGTTTTGGAAGGATATGCACAAGTCCTTCTATCTGTGCCTAAATATCCAAATGAGCCTAGATGGGGCACATATAGAGAAAAGAAAAATCAAGTTGATTATGTCCTATACAGTGCATAAAATAAGAGGAAAGCATCAAGGATTACCTCTAACATTCTGAAAGTTCATGGTGTCACCCAAGAAGACCTAGATAGAGCTAGGGAAGCTAAAATTGATAGAGCACTTAAGAAAACACCTACAAAAGTCAAAATAAAAAAAGCTGATGATATCCACAAGAAGAAAAAGAAGAATTCTGATGAGAGCATATCTATGCCCTCTACTACTATTGACCTAGAATCGTCTCCACCTTCTGTGCAAATCAAGATGAATAGAAGAAGGAAGAAATTCCCCACAAGCCACCCATCCTCAAGGATAGATCAAAGAAAAGTAAAGAATACTCAAGCCCCTCTTGAGGTAGGATTCATACCTAGTCTTGAAATCTTGAGAAATAGAATCATTAATGAAGGTCAACTAGAATCAATTGCAAATGTCTATGATAAATATCAAGAGATTGATAAATCTGAGATTCATTCTATGATTATCTCACATATGATCTAGTTTAAAAGGTCAGTTTTGGAACTTAAGACAGTCATTCCAAATAGATTATGGAACATACTTGAATTATTAAAAAGAAAATCAATAGAGGAAGATATGAGTATTAGAGAAGAAACACTAGAGAATCTTCTCCCTATTTTCTCACATGATGAGAAGGCAATACTGTTAGATCTGGTAAAACCTCATCTAAGAACCAAAATAAGAACTCTTCACATTATGAATAAAGAGTATGATTTGGTTGGAAATGAGATTGAAAAAGTATTTGAGCAAGTGTTTTTGGATAGACATATGTATCCATCAATGACTCCTACAACTAAAGTGACTCCAGCTCCTTCCAAACAAGAAAAAGAATCAGAGATGCTTAATGTGCCTATGAAAGGTCCATAGGATTTTGCACCCAATTTTCCATCACCCTCTGATATAGTTAAGGATATAGATGAAAATATTATGATTAATGATGTTAAGATAACAATGACAACTTCAAATAATGACTTGAACAAATTTGAAAAATCATTTGTCAGCATTGAAGAAGCTGAGAAGTTATGCACTGATAATACCTCCTTGCAGCAAGATGAAGTTCTTACTGAAGACTCAATAGGTTTGGATAATGAGGAAGGTAATCAATCTAATGAACCACCCTCTATGGAGATCCTAGTGAAAAGTGAATGTATGGATGTAATTCAAAATGCTATATTCACTCCATCTATCAAACCATCAATATCATTGTTGTCAAGTTTGACCCATGACTCAACAAACCTAGATGCATGGGGAGAAGAAGGTTTGATCAAAATAAGTGTATTTTCCATAGAGAAAGAAAAAGAGAAACAAGTTATGAGAAATCCTCTCTTTCTTGAGTCAGTAAAAATTTTGAACAACCTAGTGCAAACAAAGAAGAAATTGGCAAATATTCAATCAGTTGATGATGTCGATAGCATCTTGACAAGCTTCAAAGAAAACTTCACAAGTCTAGTAGACTCAGCTAATAAAATTTATGAAGACAAGTAAAAAAAGGAAAGTTTGGATGAACTAATAAATAATTTCTCATTATATCTTAACTCATTGAAGATTGGTTAAGAAATTCTGAAAGAGTTAGCAACAAAAGGCAGAAATGTGATAGCTAACTATATCGACAGAGGCAAGCTCACTTCAGAACATACATAGAAGATTAAGGAATCATACATCTTGATTGAAACCATAAGAAAATATGTTGAAGTCTCTTCTCAAGAAATCAATGTTTGCAAAAAAATCTATCAAGGACTGTTAGATAAAATTGAGAAAGCCAAGATAGAGATTAGCAAGATAAGGACCAGACAAACACAACTGAGAATTGCACTTGCACCCTCCTTAGTTGTACTAAATTAGAACATCAAGAAGCTTGATGAAACTATTATCACATATGATCAAGGCCCCTGCATGGATCTAGTAAAGATGGAGAAGCTCACATATGCATTATGCACCCATCTTCAGACTGTTGATGCACTTAAGGCATTTTGGCATCAACAAATCAAGAATCTGTAGATTGCATATCTAGATGTGTACTCTGAGTAAGTACTTAGAGACTTTCAATTTTTGACACCTTTGTCATTAATATCAAAGGGAGAGTATAGTATATAAAGGAGATCAATGTATATAAAGGAGATTGGTTTATATAGATGAAACTATGATGTATAGTGTGTAAAGATATAACAGTTTTGTGTTAAGTCAAAGTTTAGTAACTTAGCCACATTCCTTTGTTTCCATTAATAACAAAAGAGGATATTGTTGGAAAATTGACACAAAAAAGATTATATGACTAATTTTTTTTTCCATTATGGCAACAAAGTCATATAGGAGTTTTGAGAGTCAGTTCATAAATCTTGAAGACCAAAAATTGACTAAGTATATAAGACAATGTAGTTAGAGATATATTCGCTGATCTACGCACCAGCGCACATGTATATGATTGAGTCATGGTATGCATATTTGGATATAAACTTATGGATACAATATTATGCTAATTCTACACACGCAGGTTCAGACATATCAGTATAATAAAGTTACAGCAAGTTCAAGTGCCCTAGGAGCTTGACAGAATAAAGCATGGAGTCGACTCCAATTTTTGATTAGCGCATATTAATTTATTTTCTATTAGATATGAACCTATTGTAATATGTTTTTAATTATTTTATTATCACTCATGTAAACATGCTTAAGCCAATTCATTTGGAAGTGTTGTGTATGTTGATTTTGGGTCGACTAAGTTCTAGTTTTCGATCGCGTCTATTGAGTATGTATATATATATACTTAACATGTATTTTGTATTAGAGTGTCAAATAGTTGAAAGAGAATGATAGGAAGTAAGATAGAAAAGAAAGAAGAATAATTAGTACTAGATAAATCTCTACGAGTGATTATATTTTTAGCACACAAAAGGAACTGATCAGACAAACAGTGTCATAACAGTAGTTCAACTTTCAGATATTGTGAGTATCTATTATCACGAGGTTGTAGCCTTCTTCTTATTGAGAAGTGAGCTATGGAAGTGATTCATCCACCTTTAAAAAGGATTTGTAAAGAATCCTAACATGGTCATTGTACTTGCATTGTAAAGATTGCTCCTAATAGGGCAAAGGAACTCTAACAAGTTCATAATATTAGTGAAATTATTTGTGTGTACTAATTCTCACCAGGGTTTCCCTCTAATCAAGGTTTCCCCGTAAACATATTTTGTGTTATGCTTAATCAATTATCTATTTTGGTTCAAGTTTCAAATTGTTGAATTATACTAAACATTGATTCATCCCACCCCTCTCAGTGTTTCTAACAAAACATTCTTAACTCATAACTAAACATGAATCCAAACACGCATATCCCAAAGATAGGCACAACTGAAGAAATAATAAAATTAGTGTGGGATATTAATAACAATCCTCTGAAGCTATGGCTGGTAAATAGATCAACATAACTCAACATTAACTGTACTACAAAATTTGTGTGTATGAACATGGCATATTAAATATGTCTATAACATAAAAATAGCTGTGCAAGGCTCCAACATATCCATGCTGAAAAGTGAATACAATACACTGTTGTATACTTTATGTTGTCATCAATGACAAACATACAGTCAACTTATTTGCACAATGAAAAATCTCCAACAGTAGTATTGGGTATCTCTCTTGTCAGATTGTCGGTTTCTTTGGTAATCTCTATTATAACCTCTATCAAACTTCTTCTCATATGATTTTGTTAGTGATAACTGAGGAGGGGGGGTGAATCAGTGGCCTCAAATTTATCCTTAAATCAACCTTTCAAACTTATAACCACAAATTATATCTCAAGTTATCTTCTGTCCTACAAGATGAATGCCTTGAATAACTTATATCAATTTACTACTTGTCAGATTGCTCTATTAAACCTTCTTCTATATGTTTATCAATAAAAAGTCATCTATTTACCAAAATATAGTAAATATGCAGAGCATACAAATAAATCTAGAATCAAATATGTAAGATACAAAACAATAAAGAAATGAATCATAAGCACATAACACATGGATTTTTAATTTGGAAACCCTGTTAATGGAAAAACAACTGGGACCGGTACCCAAAATTTTTACTCTTATGAAGTGAGCCCTATTAGGAGCCAACCCTGTTGAAGGTTACAAACACACTGTTAGGTGTGACCTTGTTAGAGGATTTAGAAATAGTTTGTCAACTAGTATCTGGCATCTAATGCTACCATCCTTGATCAAACTCTCTTGGCCTATCAATAGGTATCAGGCATATCCAATGCTACTTTTTTTATCAAAATTTTTGATACTCCTTGGGATGTATCTCAATTGAAAAAAAAAAATTAAGTCCTACTTGGTTAAGAGGCTTATATGATTCAATGGTTAAACTGAAACACTAATGATCTATTCATATATACAACTCAATTGTAGATTTTTAGATCTATTGTAGGTCCATTACTTCACTGATTAATATAATCAAATGTATACCTTTGCTCCACACTTGTTCTGCTCTATGATGCTTGTCTCACTGTTCGTCAGTGTCTATAGAATCTAGCTCTTCCTTTAGCTTGTTGATCAGGACTGAAATGAAGATTTTCTTCTCCTTAAAATTTTCTTTAGCATCTTTCCTCTTCTCTTGTTCACCCCACACACACACACATAAATCGTAATGAATTGAGTTTGTCTCTTATAGACATGATTTCCTCTTTTCTAGGATTTCTTGATCTTGGTGTGTTCCACAATTCTTGCCAATAGATTTAAAGAAAATATCTAGTTTGATCTCATAGAGATCTTCTTGCCAACTAGAAAAAATAGCTTTAAATCAATTACTTATCTCCGTAATATATGGATGATTAAAACAATGATAAGTATCAATTAAGTTTATCTTTAGCTTCTTTGAAAGCTAAGTATTTTGTCATTTTCTGAACTCTCTATTCTGTTGGTCAACACTTTAGTGAGTCATCAGTGATAACTAATTGTTCCATCGGTGTGACTTTAGTTGTCATTGGGATATCCATCCTTGTCTTCTCCGTTGGGCAACACTTCATTTCTTTCTGTCGGGTTACTCTATATTTTTCTCATCAGTCAACACTATAACTTTTCTCATCACTAATGCAGTTCATTTCCTCATCGAGCAACATTGTGACTCTATTCTATTACTCCGACCATCGGGTGCACTTAGTCGGTGTATGTAGTCACTTAGTGAATACTTGACTTATATGCATTATTGATAGCATAGCCTTTGATTCATCGGTTCTTTTAAGTCTTTGGTAGTATTACAATGACCATACAAATTATATCAAGTTGACATTAATGACAATACAATATATTAAGTGATTTCATGCCTTGCATGATCATCAACTTAACATCTTCAAATATTCAATCAGTTAGATGTCATCAATCTCTCCATTTGGAATTGATGGCAACATACTACGTTATCATACTTATACTATTGCTAATACAATATGAAATATACAGTTTCATCAAGATTTCCTAATGTAACTATTACAAATGTCTGGCTTTCAATAAGGTCAAATATATTTGATTTGATTCTTGCAGCTTTCTATCTGTCTTCAATCCCTTCACTGGATAGATGTAGAATTTTTTTTTCTGGTGTGATGTGTTCTCCTTCTGTGTCAAACTCTCTCCCTTTGACTATTCTTCTTTTTTGGTGTTTTCCCTCCCTTTGAATAATCTCTCCCTTTATCAGCATGATAATGAGGTATCTCTCTCCCTTTGACATCAATGCCAAACATCTTATCTTTTCAAACAAGATTTTGATAGTTATGTCAAGTGGATCCTTTCTATCCATAATATATTCCTTGAATTTCCCAATCCATCAAAAATACCTTTGTTGCTAAGAGTAGATAAATACCTTTCCTGTGTATTGATTTATCTTTGAAGTCCATCTCTCGACTTGCATTAACATGAATGATATTTTGATAATAAGTAGGCTGATGCAACCTTCTAGTCAGCTTACTTACCACTAGATAAGGGTCTAACCCCTAGTCTCTTTCTTAAGTACTCAAATACATCCTTGAGTAGTGGCTTGGTGAAGATATCCACCAATTGTTCCTTTGATTGCACATACTCAAGTATCACCTCCTTTTCCTAAACTTGTTCTCTTAAATAATCATACTTGAAGGAAATATTCTTTGTTTTAGCATGCATGACTAGATTTTTGGAAATGTGATGTAGAAGCATCCTGAGTGTAAGGGCAATCTTACATCACCCATAAATATGTGTTTTTCTATTCAATAAGGGCTATTTTGTACAAAGCTGCTTTTTTTGGAAACTTACTATTTTTAGTAAGTTGGTCATTTGAACACAAACAGTTCTAATTTTCTAGGTGAAGGTTCATCTTAGTCATATAAGAATGCCAGTTGAATTTTATTGCTAGATCATCTGTATTGGTGAAGTTATTAAGGATTTACAATTGATATTTTAGGGTGCAAAACCTTTGAGCTCAATTTTTAGGACCTTAGAGGCTTCAGATGAAGGTCGAACCCCCAATTGACTAGCGCTTCACATGTGAGCCATTGTAGATCGCGATCTCCCCTTTCTAGAAAGTGGTTATAATAGCCAATCAGAGCTATGGTTGAAAAGTTATGGCGTCTGAAAGTTGGGCTACCTAATCTCATGTTTTGTAAATATTTAAAGTGGACCCTTTTGTAATAAAAGTGAAAAATAATTAAATGCTAAGGGTAGTCGGCCGTAATGGCTAGATTTTTAGAACCTTCTCGGGCGGTGAAAATTTGCCTATTTAAGGAAGGCCTGTGGTGTTTTCTAGGGCAGTTCTGGGTGGTTATTTATGGCTTTGTCCTACAGATTATTGTAAGGGATGCCCATGTGGCTTTTGATATTGTAATTCTGAAGTTTGTAATTCCACATTTGTGGAGCCAATAAGAAGCCAATTTTCTATTCTTGCAAATTTCTATTGTTTCTCTTTGTTTTTGTCGTGTACTTGTGGTTTTAAGGGGAGTCCCCTTCATCAAGTGGTATCAGAGTGAGAAGTTCCTGAGTGTGTAGACAGATCACCGATTGTGAGGTAGTTTGCACCAGGACCATGGTTAGGGTTTCAGTGACAAGTGTGAAAATTCCTCCATGAAGGGAGCCTAGTGGAAGAGCTGGAGGTGTACCACCTAAGGTTAGAGCCCTCCAGAGACAAGTGCAAGCATTGCAGGAAGAGATTCGCAGAGGCATTAATCTTTCCATAAGAGAGGAAAGTGAGGATGAAGCTGAAGTAGAAGGAGGTTTTGATTAGGAAGGAAAAATTTTGAACCAAGAGGAGGAAAGGCTTTTCTAGGCCATTTCCAAGATCGGGAAAAGACCTAAGCTTGAGGTTCCCACATTTTTAGGAATTCTTAACATAGAAGAGTTGATCGACTAGATTAATGAAATAGAAGAATAGTTTGAGTATGAAGATATTGAGGATCCTGATAGGGTCAAATTTGCAAAGGCCCGACTGAAGGGTCATGCAAAGATTTGGTGGTAGGAGATTCAGTTGGAGCAAAATAGAAGAGGAAAGGAGAAAATCACAAGATGGGATCGAATAGTGGATAAATTGAAGCGAAAGTTCATTCCTATTCATTATGAGCTCAATCTACTGAAGAAAATGCAAGGTTTGAAGCAATCAGGAAAATCTGTCCAAGAGTATACGGAGGAGTTCTATCAAATCCTCATCCAAACAGGCCATGCAGAAGCTGACAGGGAGAAAGTTTCCCATTACCTTAATGGGTTGAGGCCGAGCATTCAGGAGGAGTTGAACCTGATCTGAATGAATACTATTGAAGAGGCATAATAGTTTTCCCTATAGGTAGAGGAAAAGTTGAACAAGAATTTTGAAAGCAGGCAAAGCAGAAGAGGTCGCGGTGGAAGATCTAGTGGACGATCTTATGGAGGCCAAAATGAAGATCAGAAAAAGAAAGATGAGGCCAGTAGTAGTCAGGGTTAGAGGGGAAATAATTTCAATCAAAATAATAGAGATCAAAGAGGAAGAGGATGAGGAAAAGGATCAGGAAGAGGAGGCTTTTGTGGAATATGTTGTCACTGTGGAGAAGAAGGTCATAGGGCATATGAATGTCCTCAATGCCAAGGAAGGGAAGATAGTAGAAATGATGGTTAGGCTAGAGTTGCACATGTGGATGAAGATGCAAAATCATCTCATTCTGAAGATGTTGAAGGAGGAGAAGTCCTAGTTAACAAAAGAGTCTTGCTGAGTGGTGAAAATGAACCTGAGCAAAGGAGGAGCTTGTTTCACACTAGGTGCAAGTGTGAGAATAAGTGTTGTGATGTGATTATTGATAGTAGAAGTACTAACAATCTAGTGTCAGAAGAGATGGTCACAAAGTTGAAGCTCAAGAGGCAGAAACACCCACATCCATACTGGATCGCCTGGGTTCAGGATGATCACAAGGTCATGGTTAATGAATAGTGCCTAGTAAAGTTTAAGATTGGAAGGTACTATGATGAGGTACTATGTGATATCATACCTATGGATGCTTCTCGTATGTTTCTGGGAAGTCCATGGCAGTTTGATAGGCATGTTTTAGATGATGGTTGTGCAAATACATATTCCCTGACAAAGGATGGAGTGTGACATAAGCTAAAACCATTGAACAATACAGAAGAAAAGGTATGTAGTAATGCAAGAATAACTTTTGTTGATGGAAGAAAATTCCTAGAGGG
>MU226709.1:110881-122049 GCA_018584345.1 Thuja plicata | reverse complement strand
AGATTGTATTTGGAAGTAGTCCTAGAAACACTTTAGAGTTGAGGAAGATAGACAAAGGAGAGATAAGTAGTGCTGAAGCTGAGGATTTTGCAGAACATTTGAAGAACATCCATGAGGAGGTGAGGAAGCACATTACAAAGATGAATGCACATTATAAAGCTAAGGTAGATGAGAGAAGGAGGAACAAATAATTTTAGGTTGGGGATGAAATCATGGTTCATTTGCGAAAGGAGCGATTTCCAGTTGGTACATATAACAAGTTGAAAATGAAGAAGCTTGGGCCATGTAAGATACTGAAGAAGCATGATTCAGGAAATGCTTATGAGGTAGAATTGCCTACTGAGTTGAATATTTCACTAGTATTTAACATTACAGATTTGATAGAGTACCATGAAGGGGGTGTTGAAGGTGAGGTCACAAAAACACAGTGGAGTATTCCAGCTACTACTTCAACTACCAAGGAGATTGAAGATATACTAGATAGTCGTGTTGGTAGAAGCACAAGGAACAAGACATATGAAGAATATCTGGTCAAATGGAGAGGATGACCTGTAGAAGATTCATCATGGCTGATAAAGGAGGAGGTTGACCAGTTTGGTTTTCCTCTGCACACCTGAGACATGACAGGGTCACTTCTCAAATTATCTTGGGTGTCTGATGCAGGAGCATCCTAGGTGTAAGGGCAATCTTGCATCACCCAAAAATATGTGTTTTTCTATTCAATAAGGGTTATTTTGTACAAAGATGCTATTTTTGGAAACTTACTATTTTTAGTAAGTTGGTCATTTGAACACAAAATGTTCTAATTTTCCAAGTGAAGGTTCATCTTAGTCATATAAGAATGCCAGTTGAATTTCATTGCCAGATCATCTGTATTGGCGAAGTTATTAAGGATTTACTATTGATATTTTAGGGTGCAAAACCTTTGAGCTCAATTTTTAGGACCTTAGAGGCTCTAGATCAAGGTCAAACCCCTGGATGACTGGCATTTCGCATGTCAGCCATTGTAGATCGTGATCTCCCCTTTTCAGAAAGTGGTTATAATAGCCAATCAGAGCTACAGTTCAAAAGTTATGGCTTCCAGAAGTTAGGCTACCTAATCTCATATTTTGTAAATATTTAAAGCCAACCCTTTTGTAATAAAAGTGAAAAATAATTAAATGCTAAGGGTAGTCGGCCTTAATGGCTAGATTTTTGGAACCTTCTCGAGTGGTGGAAAATTGTCTATTTAAGGAAGGCCCGTAGTCTTTTCTAGGGCAGTTCTGGGTGGTTATTTGAGGCTTTGTTCTAAAGATTATTGTAAGGGATGCCCATGTGGATTTTGATATTGTAATTCTAAAGTTTGTAATTGCACATTTGGGGAGCCAATAAAAAGCCAATTTTCTATTCTTGCAAATTTCTGTTGTTTCTCTTTGTTTCTATCGTGTACTTATGGTATTAAAGGGAGTCCCCTTCATCAAAATATTTATTGCACTTGTATTATCATAGTAGATAATTACTGGTTCTAGAATTTGCATATGCATACCTTCCAGTAACTGTTTGATCCATGCAATATTTGAGAATTTTGTAGTAGTAGCAACATACTCTGCCTCTGCAGTAGATTGTGAGATGCATCCTTGTTTCTTGTTGATCCATGTGACAAGTCTGTCACCCATGAAGAATGCTCCTATAGTTGTACTCTTTTGGTCATCAAGATTTCCAACCCAACTAGTGTTGGTAAAAAACCTAAGTTTAAATTTGCCTTCTCTTTTGTACCATAAGCCATATTCCATGGTATTCTTCAGATATCTTAGAATTCTTTTCATAGCAGTCATATGTGACTCTCTGGGATTAATAGAAAATCTAGCAACTATTCCTACTGCATGTGCAATATCTAGTCTAGTATGTACAACATACATGAGTTTTCCAATCATTGATCTGTACAAAGTTTTATTTACCTATGATAAATTTTCCTCCTTTTTTAGTTTGCATCTAGTTGCCATCGGTGTTCCAACTGGTTTGGATTCTTCCATCTTGAATATTTTTTGTACTTCTTTGATGTACTTGGATTGTGTAATGAAAATACCTTCTCCTTGTTGCATGATCTGTAGACCAAGAAAGAACTTGATCTCTCCAAACATAGACATCTCAAACTCTTTGTTCATTTCATTTGCAAATGATTTGCATAGCGTATCATTGCCTCCAAATATGATGTCATCAACAAATATCTCAGCAATTAAAGTGTTAGCTTCAATATCTTCCTTTAAATAACGATTACTATTTTCACTAGTCCTTACAAATCCAATACTTATAAGATAGGAATGAAGTCTTTATACTAGGATCGGGGTGCTTGTTTCAATCCATACAGGGATTTGTGTAGCGTACTTACCATGTCCCTTTTGTCAGGATAAACAAACCCTTCTGGTTGTTCAATGTATACCTCTTCTTCAAGTATTCCATTCAGGAATGCAGACTTGACATCCATTTGATATACCTTGAATCCTTTATATGTAGCATAAGAAAGAAATATTCTTACTCCTTCTAGTCTAGCAATAGTTGCAAAGGTCTCTCCATAGTCAATTCCTTCTTCTTGTGCATACCCCTTGCATACTAATCTTTCTTTATTTCTTGTGACTTATCCATTCTCATTCAGCTTATTCCTGAATATCCATCTTGTACCGATGACATTCTTGTCATCTAGTCTTGGTACAAGTGTCCATGTCTTGTTTTTCTCTATCTGTTCAATCTCTTCATTCATTGCACTTATCCATTCATCATTATCTAGTGCAGCATTGATAGATTTGGGCTCATATTCATAAATAAGACATCTTGTATTTAGAGACTTACTTCTAGTTCTCATACCAGCCTTCTTGTCTTCAATGATATAGTTTTGTGGATGGTTCCTTCTGACATATCTTGCAAGTACAGGTTCATTTCTTTGTCTATCATCTTGATCATCATTTTGTTCTTCATTTTGTTCTCCATCACTTTGTGCATCATTTTGAGCAATATTCTGATAGTTGGTATTTGTAGCCTGATGCTTGGGTGCAATGATCTATTTCTCCAAAGCTCTACAATATTGGTAGGGTAGAGTGTCAGGTTCCTCATTTTAAGTAAATGTATCGAAGTCCTCTGGTTCTTTAGTGCTTTCCTTTTCATTCTTATCTGCAAATTCATCTATCTTTACATTTGCACTTTCAACAATTTTGTTAGAGGCTTTTTTTAGACATTTATAAGCCTTTCTCTTGGTAGAATACCCTAGAAAGATTCCTTCATCACTCTTGGAGTCACATTTTCCATTTCTATCATCTTTTAAGATATAACATTGACTGCCAAAATTTTTGAAATAACTTACATTGGGTGTGTATCTATACCGTAGCTCATAAGGTGTCTTTCTTTAATTTTACTCTGTTCAATGTGTAAATAGTAGTACTAACAGCTTCCCTCCAGAATATTTGGGTGATGCCTTTCTTTATCATCATTTTCCTTGCACAATCAACTATGGATTTGTTCCTTCTTTCAACAATTCCATTCTGCTGTGGTGTTCTCGGTGCAGAGACCTGTCTTTTGATTCCATGCTCATTACAAAATTTGGTGAATTCATCTAAAATAAATTCCCCTCCTCTATCTAACCTTAAGCATTTTAGCTCCTTACCACTTTGCTTCTCAACCATTTTATTATACCATTTAAACATCTTAAATGCTTCTGATTTATCTTTTAGAAACATGATTATCATCATTCTAGAGTAATCATCAACAAAGAGAATAAAATATCTATCTCCATAATAACTCTTTGTCATCATAGGTCCACATAAATCATTATGGACTAATTCTAGAATTGCATCAGATGTATGGGTTTTGATTTTAAAACTAGACTTTGTCATTTTACCTTTTTGACAATTCATACACATGATGTTGTCAGGCTTGGTCATCGTCGGTAAGCCTCTGACATTTCTCTTTTTTTTAATCTTTATCATGTTGTCAAAATTCACATGACACAATATTTTGTGCCACAACCATATGTCTTCATTTGTAGCAATCAAGCAAGTGGATTCAGTATCATTCAGATAGAATAAGTTACCTTTTTTCTGCTCACCGGTGCCAATCAGATTTCCAAATTTATTGAAGATATTTGCCTTCTTATTTTCAAATGCTACTCTGTGACCTGAATTATTCAACTAAGAAACCTCCAACTCCTCAAATAGCATTGACTACCTCTTTGATTCTTGTGTTGTACTGAGTGATGTTTTCACCTTATTTCATTTTGAGATCATCAAACTTTCCTCTAAGGCTTTCTACCTTGGCTCTCAAAACATTTTTGTCACCACCATGTACAAGCTTCAATTTGTCCCACATCTGCTTTGCAATTTTGCATTCTTTGACATCTTCAAATTCAGCATCGGAGAGTGAGAAAGCAAGTTCTATCATCATGTCATTGTGTTCATGCTTCTCTCTCATTTGTTCAACTATTGGTGCTCCTGTGGGCAACACATATTCATTTTCTAAGTATTGAGTAACATCATTACCAATACCTGATAAGTGGAGTCTTATTATGATCTTCCATGAAGAAAAATTATCTTTGTTCAACTTGTGAACATCTCATCTGTTCATCTTGTGATCTTTGGCTTAGGTCTTGAAACCTTACTTCTAAGGACACAAGCTCTGATACCAATTGTTAGTAATAACTAAGAGGGGGGGGGTGAATCAGTGGCCTCAAATTTATCCTTAAATCAAACCTTCAAACTTATAACCAAAAATTATATCTCAAGTTATCTCCTGTTCTACAAGATGAATGCCTTGAATAACTTATATCAATTTACTACTTTTTAGATTTCTCTATTAAACCTTCTTCTGTATGTTTATCGATAAGCAGTCATCTATTTACTGAAATACAGTAAATATGCAAAGTATACCGATAAATCCAGAATCAAATATGTAAGATACAAAATAGTAAAAAAATAATCATACACACATAACACATGGATTTTTGACGTGGAAACCCTGTTAAGGGAAAAACCACTGGGACCGGTACCCCAAATTTTCACTCTTCTAAACTCAACCCTATTAGGAACCAACCCTATAAAAGGTTACAAACACACTAGTAGGTGTGACCTTGTTATAGGATTTAGAAATAGTTTGTCAACTAGTATCTGACATCTGATGCTACCATCCTTGATCAAACTCTCTTGGCCTGTCAATAGGTATCGGGCATATCCAATGCTACTTTTGTGATCAAAATTTTTGATACTCCTTGGGATGTATGTCAATTGAAAAAGACTTTTAAGTCCTACTTGGTTAAGAGGCTTATATGCTTCAATGGTTAAATTGAATCACTAATGATCTGTTCATACATACAACTCAATTGTAGATTTTTAGATCTATTGTAGGTCCATTACTTAACTGATCAATATAATCAAATGTATACCTTTTCTCCACACTTGTTCTTCTCTGTGATGCTTGTCTCACTGTTCATCGGTGTCTGCAAAATCTAGCTCTTCCTTTAGCTTGTTGATCAAGAATGAAATGAAGACTTTCTTCTCCTTCATATTTTCTTTAGCATCTTTCCTCTTCTCTTTTTCACCCCACACACATACACAATTCGTAATGAATTAAGTTTTTCTCTTATAGACATAATTTTCTCTTTTCTAGGCTTTCTTGATCTTGACATGTTCCATAATTCTTTCCAGTAGATTTAAAGAAAATCTCTAGTCTGATCTCATAGAGATCTTCTTGCAAACTGGAAAAAAATAGCTTTAAATAAATTACTTATCTCTATAATATCTGGATGATTAAAACAATGATAAGTATCAGTTATCTCTATCTTTAGCCTCTTTGACAGCTAAGTATTTTGTCATTTTCTGAACTCTCTGTTCTTTTGGTCAACACTTCAGTGAGCCATCAGTGATAACTGACTGTTCTGTTGCTGTGACTTCAGTTGTCATTGGGTTATCCATCCTTGTCTTCTCCAGCGGGAAACACTTCATTTCTTTTTGTCGGGTTACTCTATATTTTGCTCGTTGGTCAACACTGCAACTTTGCTCATTGGTAATTCAGTTCATTTCCTCATCGGCAACACTTTGACTCTGTTCTATTACTCTAAATTTTGGGTTCACTTCATTGGTGTATGTAGTCACTTAGTGAATACTTGACTTACATGCATTACTAATAGCATAGCCTTTGATTCATCGGTTCTTTGAAGCCTTTGGAAGTATTACAATGAACATACACATTATATCAAGTTGACATTAATGAAAATGCAATACATTAACTAGTTTAAGTCCTTGCATAATCATCAACTTAACATCTTCAAACATTCAATCAGTTACATGTCATTACTTCTGTTATCTTTTCTTCTATTTGGACACCTTGTAGCAAAGTGTCCAACCTCTTTACAATTAAAACATACAAGTGGTAATTTACTTTTGTATTTACCTTTTCCTCTCTGCAAACTTCTTTCCATTAGTGCTTCAATCTCATGAAGTCCTTGCTCCTCATTATCACTTTCACTATCATTTCTAATATCATGTCTATGGCTTTAATTGCTTATTTTTAATGAATATTTAAATGAAAATTCTATAGATGGTAAGACACTA
Source organism: Thuja plicata (assembly GCA_018584345.1). Taxonomy (NCBI): domain Eukaryota; kingdom Viridiplantae; phylum Streptophyta; class Pinopsida; order Cupressales; family Cupressaceae; genus Thuja; species Thuja plicata. The sequence goes on along the minus strand of MU226709.1, from coordinate 115,477 downwards.
TTATCAAAGTTATTCATCTCAAATGAAATCAGTCTACCAATCATACTATGTAGAGTAAGTATATTGTTTGCAATTGCTCTCATTTCTTGAATAGCATAAGTTCTAATAGCATATACAAGCAGTAAGGTTCTTAAGATTTTACTTACCACTATCTCCTCTTCAAGTACACCTCCAACTCCTTAGATAGCATTGACTACCTCTTTGATTTTGCAGCTATACTGAGTGATATTTTCTCCTTGTTTCATCCTTAGGTCATCAAACCTCCCTCTAGGATTTCTACATTGGCTCTTAGTACATTGGCATCTCCTCCATTTACCAAATTCAACTTATCCCATATTTTCTTTGCAAAGGTGCAGGTTTTGACATCTTCAAACTCAGTAGCAGAGAGTGATGAGGTAAGTTCTATCATAATGCAATTATGCTCATTCTTTTCTATTAATTGATCAAGAGTGTGAGGTCCTTTAGGCAACACATATTCAGTATCAAGGTATTGAGAAACCTCATTTCCAATACTTGATAGGTGGAGTCTTATTCTTCTTTTCCATGATGCAAAGTTATCTTTTTTCAACTTGGGCACATCTCGCATGTTCATGTTGTGATTTTTGCTTGAGATATTAAACTCCCTTTCTAAGCACACATGTAATGCCCCGCCAGGGAACCCAAGGGAGATTAACCTAGAACATGATACTATGTGTGCTGAATAATTTTTTTTTAAGTTAACATAAAGAGACACACAATCATGTGGAAGCAATTACCATTTATACACATGTCTTACACTCACATAGATTACACAACTCAAGGGTTCCATGACGTTGAATTACTTAAAGAAAAACACAACTAACAATATAACAAAAGATTCCATCTGATTAAGTATAACAAATACAACTTACATAACCCTAATTCCAATCCTCATGGATAACCATGAAACCACCATAAACTCACATCCACTGCACATGTCATAGGGTATGTGGTAATCACTCTAAACTACTTAATCCCATTTTCCAGATTAGGTATCACATGCGATACTTCTAATATAGGATTACAATAATGAAATTACATAATAAATGATGAAGGAACATAAAGAGCTCATCTACAAGAACCATCAAGAAGTTGGTACAAGGACGTTGAATCTCAATGGATAAAGAATCACTACCACCCATCCATGTGGAACCACAAAGGTCCACCCCACCATGCTGAGGAGATAACAACATATCCCAATCAGATATCCAAAATCAATAATGAATAACCACTAAGCAAGGGATCCTGATAGCTCTCTAATCTGGTGTACTAATCATCATGAAAGGTAAGACTCACTAATCCAGAGGCAACTAACAATGTAGAAAAATTTAGCATGTGTAAAGGAAGGTGTCATTATGTACGTCTAACCCTTAATTTTAACCTTGATAATCCTAATGGATTCTGACACCTAAGTGACCATACACGGAGCTAATGACCACTCAAACTGACAAGATCGCTAACTATGCCAGAACTCGTACCTCGTAAGGGGGAAAGCACTATCTCTTCCTCCATCTTAGTCTTTACTAGCACACAATCATGGGTGAGGAGACACATATCTTATTAGTTCATTTAATATCCCTTGGTATGTCCTTAGTTATCACTTATTAAGAAAACTCTACAATAAGCAATCCAGAAGTCACTTACGGACACAAAACTTATTGCAAGCCACCTCCTACTACACATCTAGGTAACCTACCCTACGCTCAAAGATCCTAACAAGTCTAGCATAGGTCACAACCCTAGTGTACCCCAAATCAGTATCCCATACAACAGGAACGATTACATAGGTACACTAACAGATATCAGAATCGAAAGGGTCACATGGTCAGTTTAGGGTAATAACTGATAACACACATGCCATGAAGTAACATAAAAATAACCACACCCCCCAGCCTCTGTATACATCCTAGGTCATCTGAAACCTCCATAATAACACATTTAAGCAAAAGAGATCCATACATATGCATATAATCAAAACGTCTAGAAAGACTGAAAAATAAACTATAAGCATATGATCATTTATAGTTAACTCTACTAGGAACATTACTTAATACAAAATTGAATAAAATCCAAAATTTATTAAATTCAATTAATAAACATTCCTCTTTCTAATCCAAATACCCACATTATAATTCAATTATAGTATGAAATAATCCTATACTGAATTGATTATAATATGTATTTAATTACATCATAATTAACTATAATGTAGATTAATTATTTTATTAATTAACTACAATTCTACATTAATCATATTAAAAATTAACCAAACACAAATTAATCCATGAGTTCATATTAATCTATTAGCTTCCACAATGACATATGTTAATTACTATTAAAACTAACCATGTCATCTAAGCTAATTTGAAATTAAAAGTTGATTAATAACCCTTTATTAAAAACTTAAATATTATTAACACCATTTATTAATAACTAAACATTTACATATATTTAAATTAAAAATCTACCACATAAATTAACTAATACACATATATAAATTAATTTTAAAAATACATTAATTAATAAAAATATATTTTAATTTAAAACTAACTAAATTAATTAATTAATTAACATACATATTAATTAAAACTAATATATAAAAATAAACTATATAAAAAAAGTTTTTATTTTAATAAATAAACAACAAAAAAAAAACATAACAAAAAAAAGTCGATTGGGGGGGGGGGGGGGGGNACGCGGGTACCCCTCACCTACCATGCGTAGCAGTCCTATTAGATAGGACTGTGGCGGGGGGACCACTGTCCTCCCTCCCCATGCGCTTTAAAACTCGTGCAGAAGGAGGGTAAGGGGGTTGGTGGGGACGGGGTCCCACCACCCCTTCCTCAAATTTCATTTTTAATTTTTTTTTAATAGCAACTGCAGTTTAACAGCTGTGTTTTTTAATTTTTTTAATATTAAAAAAAAAAAAAAAAACTTTCAAATACAATGCATTTAATTTTTTTAATACAAAGTTTATTTTTTTTAATACAATAATTTCGAAAACGGAAAATCCAAAAGGAGATTTAATTTTTTTTAAACTTTTACACTAGTCTATATCAAATATAGAGAGTTGGTTTTTTTAATATGATTTAATTTTTCCAATGAAATACATGGGGATAATTTTTATTTTTTTTCCTATAGTTAGAACTATAGACAGAGATTAATTTTTCAATTTCTAGGAGATTAATGAGAGATCTACTCACAAAATTTTTGACAGCATAAGGGTACTATGTTAAGAACCATATAAACATGAAAATAACAGATCTAAGCTTCTCATAATCCCCAAAAATATTGAAACATTAATAACCTATAAATTTAATTTTCTCTATAGTCTAAACTATACAAAGGATTAATTTTTTATTTTCTAAGAGATCTAGAGAGAATTTCTTCTCAAAATTTCGATAGCATAACCCTACGATGCTAAGAATACATAGAATGAAAGAAATTCAGATCTAGGGTTTTTATTAACACCAGAAAATGTATAAACAACAATAAGCTATTTAAAAGCCAAAATATCACACATGCACTAATTCAACATGGAAAACCTCAGACCTACAAAATTGAAATCATACATGGAAAATGAAGCCTACCTTGATTCCAATGCTAGAAACGGAAGAATGTAGCTTGGAAGATGAAGAAAAATCTGAAAACCCTCCTGCCTAATTCAACTATAGATCTGACAACTATGAAGATTCAAGCACACACACAAGCAAGAAAAATCCCAAAAATTTCAAAGCAACAAGGATCCACAACAATCCACAATCCTTCAAAACCTCAAAATCACCAATAGCTCTCCAAATCTAAAAAACCTATTATGAGAGAATGAATGACCAATTCCCCCTAAAGAGATTCAAATTCCCCTAATCATGCAAAGCTTGATGACAACTCCCATGTCAATCCCTAAATTAACTCCACTCAAAATTGAAAGTAAATCCAAATTAAATAATTAAAATATTCTTTATTGTCACAACTCAACTTTGACTCCTAATTTCAAGTTGAGATATTTAAATTTGAAAATACTTTTTTAACACATTCATGCACATGTAATTAATAAAATATTTAATTAAATAGATTAAATATTTATTTCACAATAATGCATGCAACCAAATATTTAATTATTTAATTAATCATATAAACACATTTACTATAGTTTCATTTAAATATTTAATTAAATCAAAATATTCAAATATTTCAATTTAATTAATTATTTAAAATAAACTTAAGATATAATTAAATAATTAATTCAGCTATAATCCATTAAACCATTAATCATAGAAAATCACTCAATAATCCAAAAATCACCTAAAAGCAAACACATGCAAACCACATATATACTCAGAAGAAAGGGTATTGAAATTCTGTCAACCTAGACAAATTCAGATAGGGTAGTCAACCGAAACTCATCCAACATTAGGATGATTAGGCTTAGGTTAGCATTTTGGATCTGTATGTTACCTCCCCTCTTTACCATTGAGATGAATATTTATGGGCACGCTCACTCCTGCCAATTCAGGGAAGACGATGCCCTATACCTGCAATCCTATCATCAAAAGAACACGCATGTACATACATAATATA
>MU226709.1:85372-110807 GCA_018584345.1 Thuja plicata | reverse complement strand
CATCACATCATGATAATATCCATAACATCATAATCAATAATCACCATCAACTGAAAGAATAATAGCTCTCATGAAAGTAGCCTAAAAGAATTCAGCCAATCAACTGAAACCAATGCCTAAAAGAGTACAACATCACAACTAAAAAGCAAAACATGAGTGGGTATTACAACACAAGCTCTGATACCAATTGTTAGTAATAACTGAGAGGGGGGTGAATCAGTGGCCTCAAAAATATTCTAATAATACACCCAAAAACTAAGTACCACAATATTAATCCTCTAGTTATCTTCAGTCCTATAAGATGAATGCCTCAAAATACATTTATCAAATTACTACTACTCGGAATGTATTGCTAAACCTTATAATATATGTTTACCAAATAGCAGTCTATTGTACCACCCCAAAATTGGCATCTTGCAACCCTAACCAATTTTGTTGTATTTGTCATTCTTTTGAATCATCAAAGTCCTATTGTACTAGACAATTCTGAGTTTTAACTGACTCTACTCGACCTGAGTGTCAAATGTAGAAAACCCTAAATCTACATTAATCATACATCATTTTTAATTCCTAAATATCTATTAGCTAAATAAACCTTATGATCGAATTAATTTAATTAATAAAGTCCTAGCACTTTAATTAAATTAAATTCACCCTCTTTAGTTGAGACACATGAAAAAGGAATTAAACAATATTTAATTATTAAACAAATATCCTCATTTTCAATAATTGAATTTAATTATTCAAATAATTGAGAAAAAGTAATTATGAGGTCATATTTATTTAATTAATTAGATAATCTCTCAAAAAGCTTTCTTCTGTTAAGAATTGGAAATTTCTCTTTAATCCTGCTTTAAAAAAGAGAAAAACAATTAATTCAAATAAAACACAATTAAATCAAAGAAAGAAAACAACTAAAGCAGAGGGAAAACAATTTATTGAATTCTTTTCAATAAAGCTTTCTATTTTTAACTGGCTTTTCTCTCTGTTTTATTTCAAAAGGGAAACTTTCCATTCTGAACAGCCTCTGAGTCTATAAAAGAACTCTCATTCTTCATTCAAAACCCCGACTGACTTTTGCATTGTTAGAATATTGAATTATTGTCTCATTTTACTTGCTAATCTCATATAGAATAACTTCATTTTTGCAATAGCATAACTTCAATTTCTAGAATAATGGCATTTAGCAATCATGTTTAGATTATCTCACATATTTCATTTCTTAGAATAATCTTGCATTGTATTGCATTCATCATGATACATCCTTCGTTCTTAGATTGGTCCATAGTTGTGAGACTCTCGTTCTAAGAGTAATTTCAAAAACCCCATCTAGATAGAAGGCAAGAGGTCGAATCACGCAGGCAGGCAGGATGAATAACTCATATTCAGTCTTGTTTGTATCTGGTGAAGAAGGACTATGTTGAAGTCTGTAGTTGATTAACAAGGCAAAAATTAACACATACTTTTCTGGTGCCCACCGTGGGGTAGAACATCTATTTCTGCCATCACATTTGAATTAGTTTTGAAAATCTTGGAATCATGTTTGTACTCTGATTTTGCAGGTAAAACAATGCATTTTATCTTTGTTTTACCATGGAGAAAGTTCAAAAATTTCTTCTATCTTCTGTCTATTATTCTCTTATTTATTTTGAAGCTCTCATTTTGAGCCAAATCTGACTACACTATTGCATCCGAAACATCGTTTCAGGTGAAATGGCTGTAAACATGCCTATACTTGTCAAAAGTTGAATCAGTGGCAAAATTTTTTTGGCCAAGGAGGCCGTACAACCTGTTGCATGGAAATCAAGGTAGATTTTTGAATTTTTTTGCACGCAGCCCGAGGTAGATTTTTGAAAAAAAATATCAAAAAATCAAAAAATCAAATTTTTTTCACTATGTTAAATTTGACAGTCGTCAAACCATCATTCTCCATGACCTTCTATGACAGCCACAAAACCATCAAATTTAAACTCGCAGGTTGATGACATCAGTAGGGTTTGAAAAAATTTTAACCTTCACCATTGAGCTTTTTGAATTTGTAGTCTGACTTTAAACGATCATATCTTGCTCATTTTAGGTCCAAATTGAGTGCAATTTTTTTTTTTTGGGTAGAATTGTCTGAAGATTTTTGGATTTTTCTTATTTTCTAGATTTTAGTCACATATTTATCATAAATTGTAGGTTATCATAACTGTACCTACCTAATCCTGTGTTTTGCAACTTTTAGAGCCTCGTACGGGCTCATACGGTAACATTTTTGAGTGCAATTTTTTTTGAAAGTGTGTTATTTTTTATCTAACTTTTGAATATGCAATCAGATTTATAATTTTTAGATTTTTTTAATGCTGACAAGTTTTGGGATTTTTTGTTCTCTGATTATCTTATTTATTACAGCCTAACAGTGGTTTGCAGGACGCTGAGATAAAGAAAGCCATTATAAAACTTCTAACATGTTTGTTGTAGGATGGTGATATGAAGAAAGGCATTACAAACTACTAATGGGTTTATTATAGGATGTTTGTCGAAGACCTTGCATGTTTTCACAAACTTCTTATGTCTTTTTTTGGTAGTTAAAACACACTTTGGTTGGTGCTTAAAATGAATCATTATCTTGCTTGATTGAAGTGTATTTTAGATTTTAATCCTAAGAACTACATGAACATATCCTCTCCCCTCACCTTTATGGATCTTGGGTGTAAGAGAAATTTATGTGATTCTTCTAGAGTGGCTACCTCCCAAGAGCTTTAGCAGAGCTGGTGAGAGTGGATGCCCAACCGGTAATAGGCTAAAGCCAAGCCCTTCCAAATCAGTATACAAAAAATTCTATTGTGATTAATGTCACAATAGACAGGTGTGAATTCATTTTGGCAACCAAAATCTCCTCTAGTACCCTGGTGGTGCGTTAAAGTCCCGACATCATTAAGTGAAAGCCTTGCTTTGAACGGATTGGGAGAGCCCCCTTAATTGGAAAAATGACTTGATCACAACCACTTGAATGAATGTCCTTACTATAAAATTTTGTTCTAATTTTCCAAAAACCTTCTATCTTTTGGCAGAAGGTCAGAGACCAACTAAGATGCCCCACATTTTTACAGCTTTTAGTAGAGATAACAACCCTTTGGGAAGAAATTCCTTTGGGGTCCAAAGCTTGGTATGCCTGAGAAGTGAGTGCATATGTAAGGAGGAGCCTGTTCTTCCAAGCTTCTAAGTTATCCACTAAGAGTAAGCGTAGCTAAACTTTAGTTCAAGTGGGGATTCAAAAGATACTGTCCTGGCTATCCTAGGATTGTGATGTTCTTGTTCTGGTACTACAAACAATCTCCATGATGTGTTTTGTGTGAGTGTTTACTGAAACAACAAGAACAACAATCAAATGATCTGAAAAACTATACACTTTGGATATTTGTCTATCTTGTCTTGTCAAAACTTTGTTAAAACTCTGTCAAAATTCTATCAAAATTCTATCAAAACTCTGTCGAAACTCTGTCAAAAATCTATCAAATTGGTTTCAAAAACTTGTCAAAACTTGGTCTTTCATTGGTCTACCCTACTACATCCAGTTTTTTATAAAATCTACACTTCTAGGTGTTAGCTATCAACTCATGTCCAAGTTTCTGCATCTGCTACCAAACTCTAGAAATCTATCAACTTGCTGCCCAAATTGTATATTCTTCTATGAAGGTTCTATCCAATTTTTCACAAATCTATGCTTTCATCAACATCATCATCAGTCTATCTTTGACTACAATCTGTTGACAGTCTGACTCATTTTTGTTTTGAGATCTGACTTTGTTGTGCTATTCCAAGTGACCCACTATCTATTTCAATCTTATCTATATCTGCATTGTCCTTATCCTGAGTTGTGAAAGCAGGTTCATCAACCTTGACTCAAGATCAGAGTCTTTGCTTCTCCTTCTTAGTTGGACATTATTTCCTTTGTCCTTTGGTCTTGGACTTAATCAAAACTTTAGATATCACTTCAACATCTGTTGGTCAATCAATTGATTCATCATACCTTCTCTTCAATCTTCTAAGCAAGCATGCATTCAGAGAATCTTACAATGTCTACAAGAAAATGGGATAAACCTTATGGTCCTGACAATGCAAACGAAGAGATTCTTATGGCATCTTTATGGAAACAACTTCAAACTATGCAATCTCAACTCCAAGAATTAGAGGGGGAAAAGGATACTTCATCCAACGAATCCTCTTTAAGATCAACATGTCCTTTGCTATTTGATCATGATTCTCACATCTCTTCACTTTCTTCCAACATGGATAAATCTTGGTATGAAAATCCCAACTTTGATCAAGAGAATGTAGAGGAAACTATGATAACATCAGATGAAATCCTTTTCTATCACAAAAGAAGGATATTACAAGTCAAGAAGAATCTATTTATCCTTTAGAGAGAATCTTTACTCCTTTGGGACAATCTTATCAATCAGCATTGGAGGAACTTCTTGAACATAATCTCATCACATTGCCTCCAGCCACACCATGGGGATTCAAATTCTTGCATAACTATTGTGCATATCATCAGCATAACAAGCATAAAACTTCATCTTGCATGGAGTTTAAACATAAAATTCAAGATCTTCTAGATGATGACATAATTAAATCGAACAATCCTAATGATTTATCTAAAGAAGAACAAGATACTAATCTCAAGCATGATCAATATCAGGAATCCATGTCTAGTAACGGTTCCCATATCCCATCTGCTTCCTCCACCATTCCTCCATCTCCTAAAGCTTCCCCATCTCTATCAAGAACTGAGCCTAATGACTACTATGTTTACTCTCAAGGACTACCTCTAAAAGAGATCCAAGCTAATCAGCATACATCTGCAAGTTTCTCTCAGGCTTCTCAGATCATAGACCCAATGCATCCATGTGCTTCAACGCTTGTCATGCCTATTCCAAATTATTTTCCATTAGCCTTTCAAGAATCCCTCATGCATATCAAAACTCCCACCTCATCCATAGAAGTGGCTTCATGTCAAGAGGGAAATCCACAATGTGAAGAAACAATTATCAGTGATGATCAAGATCAAGAGACCATCCATCTTTATCCAATAGTTGACCAAATTCACATACCTCAAGAGTCCCATGATGATTCTATCATCCCCTTCCATTCCTTCCTAGAAGAAGCTCTTACATCTCCTATATATTATCCATCTCCCAAGCAAGATCAAGATATCCTTTCCACCATCTCTAGTGAACCTATTGAAAATCAAGAGAAAAGTACCCTTTGTACACCATCTAAAGATCCTTGTCAAGATCAGAGCATCCCATCATCTCCATGTCATACTCATCCATATATAGAAAACATAATTCCTCTAAATCCCTTGCAGAAAAATACATCCTCTCAAGCTTCAGTTGCTCCTATCAAAGCTACTCATGCTCCTATTGATATGACGATGAATTCAAAAGAGAAGAGCCTTGGTCATGTAGCTCACTCTAAAGATGTTGATATCCCTTCCACACTTTATCTCCCTCCATTCAAATGTAAGCATTATCCTTCACTATCTTCCAAATCCATCCTTGGTCCCTACATCCCAAAGTTGAGACTGTCAAACCTTCCATCTATATTGGGTCCTTATGTCCCTCCATCTACCATGCCTATCAATACTAGCTTGTCATCCACTTACCCTATCTCCTATCAAGATCAACAAAAACATCCATCCTTGAATTCTCCCTATCACCCAATCCATATGAACCATTCATATCAACCTCATTCATCCACAATTCCTAATTCTTTTGGAAGTAATTTGGATGTACAACAAAGAAATCAGAAATACAAGAATCCACTTACATATGAAGATCACTATGTCCCATCTAATCGACATGTGACTACGAAGAAAAAGGAAATATCCAAGAGACCACAAGGGTCCACTAAGAAAATATGGGTTCCTAAATCCTTCATGGAAGAATTGCGTTCTAAATCCAAGCAAAGAATAAAATCAAAGAAAATATGGGTTCCTAAATCCATTATGGAAGAATTACGTTCTAAACCATCCAAAAGAAAAAGAAAATCAAAAGCTACGTGGATTCCCAAGGTTCTTCAAAAAGACTTGGATACAAAAAGAAAAGAAAAAGTTATGTGGATTCCCAAGTCTACCTTAAAAGACTTGAACAAAAAGGAAAAGTTAGATTTGGCATCCTAGCTTTGAAAGTCTTCCACTTCATCTCCATCTAAACATCTCCCATCTTCCAACTCCATATTGGGTCCTCACACACCAAGATCCATATCCACATATCCATCAACGTTTCAAGCTATTCCATCCACTTTTCCTCCATTCATCCACTACCCTTCAAGGGGTGTGTCAATGTTTATCTTATTACCATACCCTATCCAATATCCTACACCTACCTCTTACCCATCCATCTCATATCCTTCCATCCCTCTTATCCAATCCATCGCATAAATCCTTGGCTACCATCTTCCTTATCCTCCATATCATCTTCTCTACCATCACCCTATCAACATCTTTGAGCATACTTTTAGCAACCATGGCCTATCATAAAATATACTTCAAAGGAGCACTATCCAAAGAGAAAGAAGCTTAAGTTCCTCTATAAAATTGAAAATATGAAAAGAAAAAAAAAAGTGCCCTGGTGAAAACCTGGTAAATAGGCACCTTGGTAGCAAAAGTAAGGATAAATCAATCCATCCTATGGTGAAAACCACTTCTTTTGGCACCTTGGATAAGTACCATGATGAAAACCTGGCAAATAGGCATCATGTGTAATTCCTCCTACTTGCACTCTTCACTTGGGGGCAAGTTCCTTCCATGTCATCCTATTTGTCATATCTTACATCTAGCTATCATGTGAGCATCCATGTTCCTTCTGCTGATCTTGACAAGGTTGAGCCTATCCATATGTATCTTGACATTTGTTATCCTTTCCATTAGCCTATTTACTTCCTCTCATGCATGCTACCCTATCATGATCTTGCTGACCCCAAGCCTATCCTTCCTATCTTTGTGCATTCCTATCATAATCCCTTATACCTCCATCACCCCTTATCTCGATTGTGCCATCATAGCTCTATCCTATCTAATTGACCCCTTGGTCTTGATCAAAATTGAAAAATAAGTTCTTAGAAGTCTCTTGACATGTCCACTCTTTTAGACCACATGCTTTTCATGACATCAGGTCATTATCCTATATGCTATCCAACACCGCTCCATGAGCCTACATTGCTATATTATTTTTTCCCTAGCTTGGGTAATCTTGAAGAGACTATCCTTGAGGGTCGCATTCACCCTCTTCATCCATCATTGGCTATTGGTATCATACATCAGATTTCTAATCCATCTGCAATGTCCTACACCTTGCTAGACATTGGGGCAAACCATTGCGATCTTGCTTGAGATCGAGTAATCTCTAAAAATCTAAAAATTGCAAAATCTCTAAAAATTCTAAAAATTTGAAAAAGTCCTGAAAAAATGATCATTTTAGTGAAAATCTAGTGATAGGAACTTTGATGTATCTCCAAAAAAATTATATATTCCAAAAATAAAAAAAAAATTAAAAATTGAAAATACAAAAAAAAAAGAGAAAAAGGTGCCTTCGATGAAAACCTGGCAAACAGGCGTCATGGTAGCAAAAAAACAATTTTTGCCAAGAAGGTGAAAACTTGGTAAATAGGTGCCTCTTGTTCCACAATGCTATATCTATCATAGCACCACTTGGCTTTACGCATTTGCTTTCTGCATTACTGCTTTCCTATTTTCATTTTCTTTCAGTTCCCGTCAAGCCACCAACTCACATGGATTGAAACTGGTCATACTCTCAGAACAACCCTCTGAACTAGGGGCACTATCCTTTTATCTTTTAAGGATCTTCTTCACATCAGTCACTAGTGGTTCTCACTGCATTTTCCTATTGATTTATAGCTTATACCACAATCGCTTCATTTAATCATCTCTCTCACATTAGTCACCAGTGGTTCTTACTGCGTTTGTCTACTGTCGCCATACTATTGAGATTGATCACATCCATTACAATTGGAGTTATGCTCAAATGCTCTATCTATCCATACTCGATCCTGATGATTCTATGCTTTAGTTTGTACATATCTTTTGGTCACTTTTGTGACACTCTAGTTCCTTTGCGGACCCTCCTGACTTATCATTGATTCAGCGCCATACGCTTGGGGGCAATCACATATGGTTTTTCCTCACAACATACGTCAAGTTAGTCATCATTACTTGGGGGCATGGATCCCCCATTTGATCACATATTTGGTTTACACTTGAGTCAATAATCTTGTCACTTCTTAAGGACAACTCACTACTGACACAAACTGGTGTTTTTCAACACCACCATAAACAATGTTTTTTAACACTATCTTTGGACACATTTGTGTTTTTCAACACATATAAGATATCTCAAATGTAAACATCTATTGATAACAATCAAACACAATGCACTCACAACTACAACGGTATTTTTCAACACCTCTAAACATGAACACATTCAGAAACTTTGAAACATGTTGAGCTATGATTGAATATTTCTTTGTATGCTATCTATTCTTATGGATTTCATTGATATTTTCTTTGTCTACTGCTTTTTGGTGTAGTCCCGATGATTTGGTAACATCAAATAAATATGGTGTATGTGATAAGAGCTCCTGCAATAAGGTGGAACAGCCTCACATCCCTTGATCTTTTTTATTTGCACGCCATGGTGAGGTTGGTACTATCTCCTTGCTTGTTATTGCTCTATTTGTTATTATTTTATTTGTTATTGATCTGTTTTTTTACGCATGATCACACTCATGGTTATCTTGGCTTTGAATGCCTCGATACTGGTGTACTCTTACAACATTAACTAGAAACTATGTTCAGGTCATCTTGGCTTTTGTGCCCTGGTGCTTACATTTGTTTCCTACATTTTATCTGATGATAAGTCATATTCATATCCTTATGGTTCCATTGTGGCTCCAGTAAGGGTTGTATCGACTTTGATGTTCCAAAAAATGCTCAATGATGATGATTATACGATGGGTCTCACAACCATGTCCTATAATTGCACTTTAATATTGCATCTAACATAGAATTGCATTTTCATATTGTATCTAGCATAGGATTGCGTTTTCATTCTAGACTTGCATTGTGGCAGCAATTCAGTGTTCTATTCTTTGCATTCTCCTGGGTTCATACATAGGGGAGTTCTTCTTTAGAGTCTTCGTTTCATCATGACTACCCAAGTGTTTGATCATCGCTCTTTATCTTCAACTATATGCTCAACCCATTTTCGGGTTCAAAATCAAAATCTGACACTTCTATATCGCTCAAAATCACATTTTAAAATTTTTGGGACCGACGCGATTAGACGCTTGTGTAGTCAACTTTCTAACGTCGCTTTCTTGTCAGACTCTTATCATATTATCATTTTCTCAAATCTTTGACTTTTTTGTCTCAAAAGTCAACTTTGGTCAACTCTGGTCAACCCAAGTCAAACCCAGTCACCCGCACCTCGAAATCACTCAAAATTGATTTTGAATCTTCTAAATTCTTCCACAATATGTTCTTTGTTCTTCTTGATCTCTGATTCAACATCTATCTGTGATTTTTCACTCTCTATCATCAATATGACTTGTCATCTTTCAATTTCACTCCCGAGGGGGTAGGATGATTACATCATTGAATCTATTTCAATTAATCTTATCCAATTTTCAAAAGTCCTCATTGCAAGGGGCATCTCATCACTTGGGGCATATTTAGTTTTTCATACCTCACGGTCAAAACTGGGTGTTCCATGACTTTCAATCAATAAGGGCATCTTTGTCCCTTACATCTTGTCATCTATTCAACATCTGAGCAATCTAACTCAGATTCTTGAGGATCAAGCTCTGTTTTGGAGATTTTTTTTGAAAGCTACCATCTTTTGAGACAGGTATTGGGGCAATCTAACTCTGACTCCTGAAGGTTAAGCCTCATTCTGGGGATAGCCTTGGGAAAGATGTCGATCTATTTATTATCTTTTGAGACATGTATCGGGGCAATCTAACCCTGACTCCTGAAAGCTAAGCTTCGTTCTGGGTATAGCTTTGTGAAAGATATTTATCTAAACCAGTGTCTTGGAAATCTAACCTAGATATTGGGGGACTAAGCTTCATTCTGGAGATAGTCCTAAACTCTCTATTTACTATCTTTTGAGATAGGTATCAGAGTAATCCAAACTTGACTCCGGAAGGTTAAGCCTCATTTTGGGGATAGCCTTGTGAAAGATGTAAATCACTATTCATTATCTTTTGAGACAGGTATCAGGGAAATCTAACCCTGAATCCTAAAGGTTGAGCCTCGTTCTGAGGATAGCCTTGGGAAAGATATCAATCTATCTAGGTATCAGGGCATTCTAACTCGCATCCCTGAGGATCAAGCTTCGTTCTGAAGATGACCCTCAAAAACTCTACTTGACCGATGTCTTGGCAACCTAACCTAGACTTCAGAGATTCAAGCTCTATTCTGGAGATGGCTCTGAAATCTTTGCATCATCAATTTTTCAATCTTTTCTTTTGTGCTTCATGCATCAGACTATTCTTTGAATCAATGCGCTGCTCGTACATCAATTCAAAGAGGGGCAAAATGTAACACCCCAAAATTGGCATCTTGCAACCCTAACCAATTTTGTTGCATTTGTCATTCTTTTGAATCATCAAAGTCCTATTGTACTTGGAAATTCTAAGTTTTAACTGACTCTACTCGACCTGAGTGTCAAATGTAGAAAACCCTAAATCTACATTAATCATACATCATGTTTAATTCCTAAATATCTATTGGCTAAATAAACCTTATGATCAAATTAATTTAATTAATAAAGTCCTAGCACTTTAATTAAATTAAATTCACCATCTCTAGCTGAGACACATGAAAAAGGAATTAAACAATATTTAATTATTAAAAAAATATCGTCATTTTCAATAATTGAATTTAATTATTCAGATAATTGAGAAAAAGCAATTATGAGGTCATATTTATTTAATTAATTAGATAATCTCTCAAAAAGCTTTCTTCTGTTTAGAAACTGAAATTTCTCTTTAATCCCGCTTTAAAAGAGAGAAAAATAATTAATTCAAATAAAACACAATTAAATCAAAGAAAGAAAACAGCTAAAGCAGAGGGAAAACAATTTATTGAATTCTTTTCAATAAAGCTTTCTGTTTATAATTGGATTTTCTATCTGTTTTATTCCAAAAAAAAAAACTTTCCATTTTGAACAACCTCTGAGTCTATAAAAGAACTCTTATTCTTCATTCAAAACCCCGACTGACTTTTGCATTGCTAGAATACTGAATTATTGTCTCATTTTACTTGCTAATCTCATATAGAATAACTTCATTTTTGCAATAGCATAAATTCAATTTCTAGAATAATGGCATTTAGAAATCATGTTTAGATTATCTCACATATTTCATTTCTTAGAATAATCTTGCATTGTATTGCATTCATCATGATAAATCCTTCATTCTTAGATTGGTCCATGGTTGTGAGACTCTCATTCTGAGAGCGATTTCAAAAACCCCATGTAGATAGAAGGCAATAGGTTGAATCACGCAGGCAGGAAAGATGAATAACTCATATTCAGTCTTGTTTGTATCTGGTGAAGAAGGACTATGTTGAAGTGTGTGGTTGATTAACAAGGAAAAAATTAACACATACTTCTATTAATTTATTGAAAGACAGTAAATTATCTAGAGTATACGAATCAATCCAGTTAAGATATGTGTAATGAAAAACACTAAAGTAATGACTCATAAACATAATGACACATGTATTTTTAGTGTGGAAACCCTGTTAAGGGAAAAACCACTTGGGACCAGTAACCCAAATTTTTCACTCTTCTAAAGTGAGCTTAGTGAAGAGCCAACCCTGTTAAAAGTTACAAACACACTGTTAGGTGTGACCTTGTTTGAGGATTTAAAAGTTTAGTCTATCACTTGATACCGGGCATCTCTATGCTACCTTCCTTGATCAAACACTCACTTGGCTTGTCAATAGGTATCTGGCATCTCATGCTATCTTCATGATCAAAATTTTTGATAATCCTTGGGATTTATCTCAATATAGAAAGGATCTTTAAATCCCGCTCAGTTAAGAGACTTTCTGAATCAATGGTTAAAATCAAACAGTATGATCTATTCACATACAACTTATACTTGTAGATTTTTATATCTATTTTAAGCTCATAAAATAATCTGGTCAATATATCTCTATTATTACCTTTGCTCCACTTTACTTCTGTTAGGTGATGTTGTGCTTTGTTGCTCGGTGTCCACAAAAAACTTTAGCTCTTTCCTCAACTTGATTGATCAAGACTATATGAAGTTGTTCTTCATCAGTTTCTCTCCAGTATCCTCTTTTCATTCATTCACCCGCATAATTCATAATGAATTGAGTTGTCTCTTTATAGACATGATATCAATGTTGTTAGGTTCTTGATTTTCTTGATCTTGGTGTGATCCACAATTCTCGCCAATTAGATTTAAAGCAAAAATCTTGTTTTATCTCACAGAGATCTTCTAGCCAACTGGAAAAAACAACTTTAAATCATTTACTTATCTCTAGCTTTATCTTATCAATGAAAACAAAGATAACTACTAGTTAAGTCCATATTTAGCTCTGCTAGCTAGATATTTTGTCATTTTTGAACTCCATTTAATTTCAATGTTTGACTCTTTGATCGCTTCGGTCAACACTCCAGTTCCCCTTGGGCCTCTCCATCAATTTACACTGTGTTTCTGGCCATTGGTTAAGCTTGTAATTCTTCTTGTTGGTAATGCTCATCGGGGACTTTGCTTGGGCATCACAGTGACTTCACTTTTGGTTATCTCTGTCTGTGAGGTTCCACTATTTCTTGGTGCTTGAAGTCACATAGTGAATGCTTTTATTTTATGCATTACTAAAAGCATAATCTTTATCTCTCTAATTCTCTTAAGTCTTTGACACTTTGATTATAATCGATTAGATTATATCAAGTTGACACCAATGACAATACAATCCATTAACTGATTTAATGTCTTGCATTATCTTTCTGTATTTTTCTAAACAACTTAACATCTTCAAACATTCAATTAGTTACATGTCATCATTTGCTCCATACATTACAGACCTAATACATGAGGGTTTGATGGGCATCAATAATAAAAAAGTGACCAAACCTTTTGCGTGGTACTCCCTGTTGATGCACATGTTTTTGTTTAAAGGGGCAGATTAATTTGTGTTAGGGTTTTTTCTTGCAAGGCCTCTGAAAGATGTTTGAATATTTAGACAAATCTATGTCTCCCAATGCCTTTTGATAATTTTACTCAAGAAAGAGAAACACTAATTGATGAGGTACTTTGATAACACTGGGATACCTATTACCACCTCCTTCTTTTTTGAGATCCACTGACTCAGGTAGGTTTTACCTATGAATGATTACTGTCTTGACAGTATCTTTAGAGTGGATTATACTTTATGTGCTGAATGCTCTATTTTAAATGGACATGTATATGAAAATACATATAACTATGACTATTCTGAGAAAAATATTTACAATCCAAGTCAATTCCTTGTTGATAGCAAACAAAAGCATAACAGGGAATTGCATTCTTCTTTCCTTTTATAACTCTTATAAATATAGGAGGAATAACCTATTTGATTTACTCTTTAAGAAATCAACAAACTTCAACTGTAACCTTTAGGAGCACAATTGATTCTACATAAAATACTCTGAAAATGATTGGTTTGAATAGTATTTGAATATTTGGATGATAACAAACCGTAAAATCAATTCCTAGACCAGTGCCTATCCTTTGGGCTTATAGAGTCAATAATTTGAAGTTCACAACAATACACAAAAACAAAATACTGTAAGATGCCTTACAACTTACATGCAATTCAGATAAAATGCCTTATAAGTTATCTTTTCACCTCTCTAGTATTGTATCAAATCCTTAACTATTGTTATGCTCCCTAAAACTACTCACAAAACTTAGTTCTTTCCTTGAAAGAAACTTGCAAGTAATTAGATAGCTACCTTATAGCTAAAATGCTTAAAATTTCATTACAAATTTAAACATAAAAGAGCATACACAACAAATAAAGAGACAACAATGAAGATAGAGTAAAATTGCACTGTATTTTATTGATATGGTCCTGCTTTAGTAGATAGAAAGCTTAAAAGCTTGAAGATACAGACACAGATCTAGAAAGTCAGATTTTCAAATATATTTCATCTCCTTTAGCTTTTACAATTTTGGTCTATTCATAGGTCCTTAACCATCTTGGAATCCTTCATGTTAGGATGCAACAAGCTTCAGATGGTTTAAGGAACCTAACCCTAAAAGTACAGAGGAGACAAAAGAAAAGAATGTAGAAGTGGTGGAAGGACAAAAATAGGGGATAAAATTTGATACTCTTTGTCCTTCTCTAGAATATGGCACCTTTGTCTGACATGTTCAGGATATTTTCTGGTATTTATAGAAAGACTAAGCGATCACCATTACAGGCTAACTTACACTCATCTTCATTAATATCTAACCTCCCTATGCTCAATGATCAGGCACCAAGTGTTCCCCTTCACTCGTCATCTAGGACCTCCTCCTCCACCATAGGCTTCTTTTTCTTGGGCCTAGTCATTAGGTCCCATGTTGTCACTTCATCCTCTATTGTCCACTTAAAGCTCTATGTTCTCTGTACCTGTGCCTTCTGCCTTTCCCATCTGACATCTGTGATTCTTTTAACATCTACTAAGAATTTGTTCATGTTAGTCTCTGCTTTGAAGGCTTCATCTAGAATCTTATTGAAACCTTCCAGATCTAACTCTAATCCTAAAATAAATGCCTCCTTGTTGGGCATTTTACTGTCAAATTCACTCCTCCAGGCCTCTAAGGCCTTCACTTGATCATCTTCTCCTTTTAGAGGAGGAACAAATCTATTAAAGTTTGGAGAAAATAATCTCAACTTAGCATCTACCTGGTTCAACTTGCCCTTAAAAAATGACAAGGCTATATTAACCTTTTTAACTTCATCTTCAACCTTAGTCACAACCTTAGGTAAATCTGACCTAAGAGGCTGCAAATAGGCAAGTTTTTCAAACAATTGAACCCTAGGAGACCAAATAACAAAATAGGGGTTCATAGTGAAAATGTACCCTGTTACTTCTGTGTGTAGGGTGGGAAACTTATTATAAGAATTCAAGATGACATCTATTTTATCTTTGAGAATATCGATCATATGCTGCAGAATGCATTTAAATGCATTTAGGAGTATTTCATTCTTCTTTTCACCCATATCTTCTTTCTCAACCACTTCCTCTGATTTTTCCTTTTCCTCAATTTGTAAGGGCTATTGTAGAGGCACATAAACCACCTTAAGTTTCTCTTCTAGTTTCTTTAGCAACTCAACAATTGCCTTATCCTGCTGATGTATCTTTATATGGCACAATTCCCTATCCTTGGCTAAGGCACTGGTTTCCTCAATCAAAATGCTACACTTCTCAGACATTTTCTTTGTCTTGTCTTTGTTCAAGTGAGCCCAGTGAGTCATGATCTAAGAAATTTCTAGATCTCCTATATTTTTCACTATCCAGACCATCTGATTCCCCACCATATTCTCTTGAATATTCACCAATTGAGGATTTTGGTCTTTAGGACACAGGCTCCACATGGAAAAAGTTTGGGACTTTGGAATATATCCAAACCCCTTTATCATATCACCCATTTGAACTTTGCTTGCCATTTTAAGGTCTGGCTGCTTTCTAATTTGGTCAATGATAAATGCTGAGGCCAAGTCCCAGCCCTTAGCAAGAAAAATGTCACTATTTAAAACTATTTTCCTTGCCTCATCTAGTGAGACATCTTCATTGTCAGGGTCATAGGCCTGTAAAGCTAACAGAGCCTCATTTGTAACCATTTCTTCTCCATCTACTTTCAATTGAGCCCTTATCTTCTCTTTCTTATACCATCTCAAAAAGTCTTTGAATTCATTAGTCTTAATGAAATTATCATCACTCAGAAATTGTTGCTGATGTAACAATCTCTCATCAATACATGCCTTTAGAGGCAACTCTATATTCTCTTCTTCATCTTGTTGCTGCCTCTTCCACTGTCTGATTATCTTTCTTAGGTTATGATCATATAACCTATTTCTAGGAATGAGGGCACTTACTCTATCTCTTTTCTTCTCCTGCCTAATAGATGAAGTCTGGCCCATGTAAAATTTTTGCCTCTTAACAAAAGGCTCCTATACATCATCTGGCTGAGAGACCTCTATTAGGTCAATGATATGGCCCTCTCCTCCCTGCAACTATGGTGCCTCTACAACATCCTATTGAGGCTAATCAAACTGAGGTGGATGGGCATAATCACCATCACTATTACTCTCATATTTTGATTCTGAATGCTTAGACTCTTTAGCTCCTTTTTTATCCAACACATTATCCAATTGTTCACAGAGGATATAGAAATTATCAATCATAGCCTTAATCTTGTCAAAGTAAAGCAGATTAGGGTAAAAGCCTCCAAAAGACAACCCATTCCTCTTTATTTTCTTTTCAAGATTCAGTAATTCCTTAATCCTCTCCCTCCTTGTTCTAATTTCATCTTCAACAAGAATATTTCTTGATGCATCCTCTTCTATACATAAACAATGCACATTTGTATTAGGGATGGTAGGAGTTAAAATCTTCCTGACTCCTACCATGAATCCCTCAGGGTCAATATACCCATATGATGCTGCCCCCATCTTGCAGCTCTCCAACCACTTACTCACTGAATCAATGGCACCCTTGCCAATGGTAAAATTAAAAAACTTAAATTGTCTAGGGGTTAAGGTCCCCTTCCTATGTGGTACAAAATATTCATTATCTGTCAACAATAGTTTCCAGATAAACTCCATGGCAGAAACTCTGGATGGCACATGGTAGGGTAAGACATGAGGTGGATGTGTGCATCCATATACCCTAATCATGGTGAAATTATCCTCTAAGAAGAAGTCTCCCCAGTTATGATCACCCTCCCATTTGTCTCTTTACTCACAAGGTCTCAATAGTTGTAGCACCTTTATTGGGAGCCTGGTTTTGCTGATACCCATGCTCTGCATCATTGCATATACAATCCAGTTTTCAAATCCACAGTAGTCACAATCCTTGGATGTATAATTCCAAATCTTAACCCAAAATTGAATGGGATTAGGTTGACCCTGGAAAATCCTTTGAGAATTCAATTTATTCACATCCATGATCCCAAAGTTAAAATGCAATAGAAAATGCATCAAGATGGAATAGTGAAAGAACCTAGGTTCTTTCTCTTTGGGATCCTTCATCTTTTTTCTGTGTAGCTACAAATCCTTCATGCATCTTATCTATAATATATTGTATATAATCATAATTTGTGCTAGAATCCACATCCTACAAGTCTAACACCATCATCAGAACTCCAGCACTTATCTTCTCTACCCCTCCATCTATCCCTCAAACTCTACATAGGGCATAGGCAATGTACTTGATATAAAAATGCAAGTCTTTGAAGCAGTAGGATGCAGTCCCAGGTATAGGAGTGAGATGATTCTTAACCTCTTTAAGCATATGCTTTTGCAATTGGGTCCTAGCAGCACCAAGCTGTAACCTATACCTCTCTTCCTATCTAGTAAGGTTTATCTTGGTGGACATAGTACTATATAAGACAAAGGCTTGCATGAATGAATTTTGGATAGGGCATCATAGTGGCTAGCAAGACCTAGAAACAAGTTTATGTCTATAAAAACATCAGGAACAATTAACCTAGCAAGGCCACTAGTCCAAGGGTTTGACACTGGGATAGATTTATTAGAATTATTATAGAAGTAGTTATAAAGATAAAAACCTATTGATCCTGGAGTGTGAGCATCTCTGATGTCACAGTAATCATCAGCCTGCAAATTCACATTGGCCCTCTTGTTCTTTGTAGAACCTGGCAACAACTTAAGGAATTCATCTGAGTAATTCCTTTTTCCTTTTGCATCATCATCAACTTCATCACTTATACCAATGGTTGAAGCCACACTGACCACTTTACTCATTTTTCTCTGTTTCAATCCTCTTTTTTACCGATATTGAAACAAATCTCCTTTTAGGATTCACCACTCTTCTTTGTTCACTACCTAACAATTCAAGAAACATGATAACCAACTAGGTACTTTGCAACTGACCAATTTCTTCTTTCTAACAACAAAAGACCTAGCACTTCTTCACTCTACAATTCTAAAAGTATGATAAGTTGAAAGTGAGCTTTCAATCAACTCTTTATGGTAACTGTTGTAAGTACATAGATCATCATTTGAAAGACCATCAATTCTGCTTTTAATTTAGCACGCTGTGAAATTAATTGAAATCCTAGCCGTAGTTCATGAGTGTGAAAGGAGATCAAAATCATATATGTGCATCTTTAGAAAAACCCTTATAAAATTTGAAGAAGGTGACATGTCTTCATATGATTGGCTTTCCATCAGACATCTTAGCTACCCTTTTTCATATAGTAATTAATCCTCTAGATTCTCATTAGACACCAAATCTTTCACACTGTCACATTAGCAACCACCACCTTTTATGAATTTTCATATTCAACAACCATGTGACTATGTAGTATCTCCTTTTTACTGACCCAACTCCTTAACCCTTAATTCTTCTGGAGATCTAGCAACTATGTTATTTTCCTTTCTTGGCTAACCCTAGTCCACTTCTGGTGATCACGCAACTGAAGGAATCAAAGTTGCTAGATGAAATAATTAACTCAAAGTTTATTCAGAGACTCCGTGAGTGATGGTTATCTTCACCTTTTACTGTTATCTCCAAGTCACTGAATGTTATTTTTATTTACAAGACCCCACGACTAACCTTGGTTTCCCAATCACTGATTACAAATGTTAGTTGACAATTCTTTCAGAGACTACGCGACAAACTTCAACTTCTGACATTAATTCAGAGACTACGTGACAAACGGTTATCTCATTGTCGCCAACACTTTCACCTTTAGGCACTTTCAATCAAAGACTTTGTGACCACCGTTGATTTTTTCACCTTTTGCATCTAACGGCTCTGCTAAGTCACTCAGTAATCCTTAATACCTTGAAATTATTTAGAGACTATGTGACAACAAATCACTTTATACTCCTAGTCTCCTAATCACCAGATGACCTCTTTCTTTTGGGAGACCACATGACTAACCTTTATCTTGTGCAATGTGCACATGTTTCTCTTCTAACCATTTGTCTCTGAATTGATGAATAAACACTGACTTAGAATCTTAATCCAGTGACTACCCGAGTGTCTCATATTATGAACACCTTGCAGTTTGTCATGAAGTCTCAGTGTCTTTCACTTAACTGTTATCTGACTTGGAGACTATGAGACACAAACCCTTTAACACATCACTTAACTGCATCCCAATTTGGAGACCCCATGATTGAAGCAATCACTAAGTCTCATAAAAATTTACTAACTACTGGCTTCTTCATGTGACACTACGACTGATACTATTTTCCTTGGCTGTTGATTGTTGACATGGTTCTTTATTGGGAGACTTTGCGACTGAAGGGCTCCGCCAAGTCTCACAAAAAATAAAGAATATTCTATTTCCTCCAGAGACATCTCGACAATAGTTAATCACCAAGTCTCATAACCAAAAGGAATATGCTGTTAGGATCAAGTGACTAGGTGACTAATATAAAAGGCACATGACATAAATTGGTCAAAAAGGTAACGCAAAAATAGAAACCTAATGAAAATTTTAGGGCTTTTTAACATTTTGACTTAGAATAGAGCTTAGGGTTTTGAGGTTTTGCATTATTCATGTGGATTTCAACCTAAAGACCCAAAATTTTCAAAGGGATATTATGAGAATGAGATACTTCTGAAACAAAAGAGCATGAGGACCACAAAAATTTAGGGCAAATGAACAGAAACCAGGAATACAACCAACACTTTGAAAAGGAGATGAACTTGATGAGACTCAAGGATCATGAGGATATGCTAGTACAATTATGAAATGGAGATATGTCTTGGGATAACAAAGAAGCAAGTTATATCACATTTGATAGATTCTTTGTTGCTAGAATTAGGGCATTATTATTATCTAAGGATCCTAGAATGTCTGTGACACTTATACAACTCTTGAAGCCAAAGGAATATCATCAAGAACTAAATATAGTACATAATTGGGGATATTTTATTCTTTACCCAATGTCAACAATATTCAAAGTTTATGGCTTCAGAGGAGTCCCTAATATATTACCTTACAGAGTGCATGCTAAGATAGGATTAGCAGAAATAATAAGGCAGATTGGAGGCCTACAGGAAGAAGCATTGACAGGAAGAGGGAAAGGAACCATTTTTCCCACAATCATAGCTGCCCATCAATTCATTATCATAGAGGGAGGATGGAAGCACCTATAAACATACTTGGCCCCTTATCATTTGAATACTGCAATATCAAGATGTGCTGATCTAGAAGCATTTATCAAGGATATGTTCAGGGAAAAAACAAAGTTGTGTTGAACCATCATTTTAACTTTCCTGAAGATGTGATTAGAAATGAATTTGATCTGATAGAGAAAGAGATCGAAAAGGAAAAATGGCTAGCATATAAGAAAATCCTAGATTTTGTGCAACACTTTGATAAGTTGTATGACCCCTTGAAATATTTTCATCCATGGACTAAAATGATGGATTCTTTAATGGAGATGTTCGAAGATATCATGCAGGCATTAAACCAGAAAAGGGATACCATCTTACAAATAGAGATAGAGAGGTCCAAATAAATGTTGAGAAGGATAGTTCCTATTAGGAATGTTCCACAAGGAAAGTATATGGTATACCAAAGGGGAGGGTATAGTGTAGTCCTACCAAAATCTGAAAAGACCCTCGATCCAAAAGGGAAAAGGCCACTAGACTCAAGCACTCAATCATTTCCATCCCCAAAAAGGAAAAGGGTAGAAGGAAAACAACAACAACAATAACAACAACAACAACAACAACAACAACAACAACAACAACAACAAAAAACATGAAAAAATCTACTCTCCTTGCCAATCTCCAATACATATAGATGAGCAGGCTGTAGAAGAATATTTTAAACAAATAGGAGATGGTGTAAAAATATATGTCACAACCCAAGAGATATAAGAAGGAATGCCTGAAGCCCCAAAACATGATGCATTGGATCTGATAGTTGTAGAATATGCTGGGAAGGAATTGGACCCGTTAACACAACAAGCTAGTGATAAGTTTCTTTCTAATGATAATTTTGTTAAAGCTAGAGCATTTTTGTAATTCTTATGGAGAATCCACATCAATGAGTTCAAAGAGAAGTGCCAAAAAAGCATGAGGAACAACCCGCAATGAATAAAGAGGAGATTGAAAATGAAATAAAATAAGAAATGATATCCAGATTTGAGAAGATAACTCCTAAAGAAGGAAAAGAATTGGTCAAAAAGGAAGGAGTATTAATACTTCTAGAATGGGATCTTGCAGATGCTATTGTTATTGATGTTATGAGAAAGGAGACCAAAACTGTCCATGCTTCTGAGGCAGATGCAAAAAAAGCATCCAAGGGAGTAAAATTCAGTGAAGATCATGCAGCTCTTGTTATGCAAAAAATAAAAAAGAAGATCCATAAGGCATTTGGTGCAGATGATCATGTCAAACATGTAGGTAGCCTCATGGTAAGAAGAGTAATAGACACCTCAAGGGTAAAAGCAGCTAGCTTAATGCTGGAATCAACAAAATTTGGCATGAAAGTAGCTGAGAAATAGGAAGAAGAGATCAAGAGCTTGAGAGAAAAATGTGAGATAGTTATGAAGGATTATAATGATGAGGTGATAAAATCTATTGGAAAGGATAAAAATATTGATATCCTGGAAGGTAAAAAAAAATCAGTTTGTTCCTCAAAGATTGATTACATAGGTTTCTCACCAACCCTCATCATCAAGTCCAATTATAACTTATCCCCCTTCTCCCATGCCATCAAGTTCCACTACACAGGAAGACCTTGAATTAGAAAGGGAAAGGTTAATTGCTAAGAGGACAAAATTGGAACAATCAAGGAAAAAGTAGGATGAAGACTATGCAATTTTCAAAGAAGCAAAGGCATGGATACTATTGGAAAGTGACAATGCAAGCAATTATTATTTTGTCATTGATGTCAAACCTTAACTGGTGAGACTATTATTGTTTGTTCGAGTACCATGTCCATTGTTGATGAAGAAGATTTAACAAGAAGACCAAGTGAATGGTTGAGTTAAGGCAAATAAAAGGGTACTTGATCAATTGGCACTCTAGCAAAGTAATTAGCTGTTTATCTTTCAAAGATAGTTTTTCTGGCTATTTTGTGCCGAGAAAGTTTGTTTTGTGCCAAGCAAGTTTGGCTTGTGCTGAGTAAAGTTGCTTGTGCCGATAAAGTTGTTTGTGCTAAGAAAAGTTGTTTGTGATGAGCAAGTTTGTTCAGTGCCGAGCACTAGTGAAATTTTCAAGTGAAAACAGTGATGTTGGCCGACTTACAGTAATTAGATTAATGATGAGATTTGAGATCTCTGGCTGACTTAGTTAATTTTATTGGGATATGTAATATTAATTAAAGATTGATCGATGTCATTTAATGTATGGGTAACTGTAATTAATGCATGGTTTCAAGATTTAATTATAGAATACTTTGGAGAAGTAAATGTAATGTAATGATCTGTTGGATCTGACCTAACCTAAGATCTATGATCTTGATTAAGTGGCAAAGATTTATCTGACCTAGACAGAGAGGTATATGATAACCTCAAGGGGTTATTCATTAAGTGTAAGTGTGCAAGTAGATGTGTGTACGCAAGAGGATTGCATAGTTGATTTATTGTTTGGCATGATCTAGCAGAGAAGGCTGTATACAGAAGTAGAGAGTTGCATGTGTGATTGCTTGATGGATTTCCAAGCAGATCAAAAGATTGAAATGACAATGCAGGCCATCCAGTAAGTTAGCATCAGAGTTGTAATTAGATCTGAATTTGCAAAGTAAGTTGTTTGTATCAAACCACAACTGTTGATTACTTTCTAACCATTGTATTAGTTAAAATCCTTTAACAAGGTTGACCTAATAGTCATTTGTATAAATCCTCTTACAAGGTGACATTTAGGTGGAATGTTCTAAGTCCTCTAACAAGGCCACTCCTGACAGGGTGATTAAATCCTTTAACCATGTCACACCTAACAGTGTGTTATTGTAACCTTTAAAAGGGTTGGCTCCTCAAAGAGCTCACTTTAGAAGAGTGAAACTTGGTAGCATGTTACTGGTAGTTTTTCACATATTTGGTTTCCACATTAAATACTTCTATCAACTTGTGTGGCTGCTTATGGTTTTTTTTACTGTTATGTTTCTACAAACTAATTACATTATATAGTAAACTGCATGATTAAGTTGTTGACATATGCTACTGTTGCCGAGTTTTATTTGCTACAACTATACTTGAGGATAACAGATTCACCCCTCCCCTCTTAGTCATTCTAAATGCATTCTAACAATTAGTATCAGAGATTTGGTCTCCTGAAAATAGTTTGAAGGTACTTGGAGCGAAAAGATCAAGATGTATAAGAAGGAGGTTCCGAAGCTGAAAAAATATAACTTCCCTGCATGGAAGAGTTTGATGAAACTACATTTGGCTAGTATTGGAGATGATGCTAAGAAACTTATTGAAAATGACTATGTATCACCTACTACTCCTCTCACAGCTGCACAACTAAGAGAAAAGAAAGAGCACAATCAAGAAATGTTGGAGATTGCATCCTCGTTGAGCTATTCAGAGTTTGATGATATAAAGAGCTGCACAAATGCAAAGTAGATGTGGGATAAAATTGTAACTATCTATGGCGGAGACAAAAATGTGCTAAGAGCTAAATCAGAAAGTTTAAGAGGTAAGTTTGATGAGATGGAAATGCAAGAAGGTGAAAATGTTAATTAGTATTATGGTAGAGTAAAAGAAGTAAGGAAGGTATTATGGTACTGAGAAATTTAATTCCTATATATACTATTAGAGTTTCTGCAATTCAAGAACTAAGATGTACTCCTAACAATGATCTGAATCTGGAAAATCTGATAGGAAGACTTACTGCATTTGAAATGTCAAATTATGATAACTACAATCCACAAGGTATTGATTCTGCTTTTAGATCTCAATTGGTTCTCAATAAATCCAAGAAAGGAAAGAAACATGTGAACAGTGATAGTGACACTACTGATGATGATCTTGAAGAACTTGAAGCCCTTATGGAAAAAAGGTTGTCCAGAGGAAAAGGAAAATACAGAGGTAAACTTCCTATCATTTGTTTTTCATGCAATAAAGTTAGTCATATAGCTGCTAGATGTCCTGATAAGAATGAAAAAGATGAAAGGAGGCAAAAAAAATACAAGGAATACAAAGACAGAAAGGATGACCGAGACTTTAGGAAATATAAGGATTACAAAGACAAAGGTAAGAAATCTTGTTATATTGTTGAAGAAACTTCAAACAATGATACTAACAATTGTGATGACAATGATATAGAAGTTGTTTATGCTGCAATGAAAGAAGATTCTGATGATGATGAGAAAATTGCATTAATTTCTTATCAAAGTAAAGGTGATCATTGGATCATTGATAGTGGTTGTTCCCATCATATGACTGGTGACAAGGATAAGTTTGAAACCATAAACCAATGTAAAGGAGGATATGTAAAATTTGGTAATGATGCACCATGTCTTATCAAAGGTAAAGGATTGATTAACTTGACTAACAAAATCAGATGTGACAATGTGTATTGGGTAGATGATCTTAATTACAATTTGCTGAGTGTTGCATAGCTGAACATTTCTGGTTACAGAGTTGAGTTCCATCATAGAAAAGCAAAGATCCATGACTCTACTGGAGAACTAGTTGGAAGTGGTGATCAGACTAAAGGTAATTTGTTCTATCTAGATTTATCTGAAGAAACATGTTTGTTTGCACAATACAATGATGTTTGGTTATGGCATAAGAGGTTGTGTCATGTGAACTTTAATAACTTGGTAAGCATAAGAAAATTGAAAAAGGTTAGAGGGCTACCTAAGTCAAAGAAACCTAAGAATGCAATGTACAAACAATGTCAACTAGGAAAGATGACTAAGTCTAGTTTCGAGAGTAAAACACATATTTCAGAGCAAATTCTGGAATCAGTCTATACTAATCTCTATAGTCCTAATGGAGAAACAATCTACTATGGTGCTAGATACTTTATTCTATTTGTTGATGATTATTCTGTTGGAATAATGATCTATTTTTCATCAGTGAATGCACTTAGTGAAAACACTTATTCGATTTTGAATGCTTACCGAGCTCATCACTCAGTCCACAGCCTATACTGAGCATTCAGTAAAGCTCACCGATCAAACAGTTCAAACCGAGCAG
>MU226709.1:58637-69115 GCA_018584345.1 Thuja plicata | reverse complement strand
TAGTAAAATATGTTAAAGGGGAAAATTATACAGGTCCTCAAGCAGATAAATCCTTTATAGGTGAGACCTCCACTACTCAAGAACCTTTTGTTTTCCAACCCCAAGATACTCCCCAAACTCTAGAAGGATGCCAGTCTACTAATTCTGTAGAAACAAAGTACGAAGAGGAAAAGCCAAATCCATTTTATGTTTCTCTTCTATTGAATGGTCAAAAATTGAGTAATTGTATTATCGATTCTGGTGCTTCCGACAACATAATGCCGGCCCCCATAGCTAAAGCCTTGGACTTACCCTTAACCAAAACCTTCGGCCATTGTTGCTCTATGGATAGTAAAGAAGTGCCATTAAAGGGTCAGATCAAAGATTGCCAGGCTATCCTAGCTGCACACCCTTACAAGCAGCTAAAGCTCACCATTTTAGTAGCTGATATCCCAGCTAGTTACGGGATGTTACTCAGCAGAACCTTCTATAAAGACTTAGGCGGGGATATAAAAATGGACTGGTCCGAAGCCACAATTCCCATAGGCAAGAAGAAAGTAAAGCTAGAACCTGAACCTAAGAATAAATATACCGTGATGCCTTCAGCTAAACCCAGAGCCCAAATCCTGTATGAAGAATGTAATTTCAGAAATTATGTTATCCTGTCTGCTCCAGATAAAGATGTTCAAATCAAACCTAAGAAAGAAGAAGATATTTGGAAAATGGAATTTGATGGAAGCTGCTCTAACTCAGGCTCAGGTGCTGGAGTGGTCCTATTCCCCCCCAACGGAGATTGTATTCCTTTTTCTTTCAAATTGGACTTCAAAAACACTAACAACACCGCAGAATATGAAGCCTTGTTGTTAGGCCTGGAGGAGTGAAGGTTGAGAGGGGTTAAAAAGTTGATTGTGAAAGGGGACGCTGAATTGATTGTGAAATAGGTTCGGGGGTAGTTTTCTATAAAGAACGAGAAATTAAAACATTACAGGAACCTAGTCTGGGATGACATAGAATCTTTCGATGCTTTTTCCATTGAGTATATACCCAGGAATTAGAATGCCAGTGCAGATTCTTTGGCTGTGTCAGCCTCATTGCTCTTGCCACACCCAGATTTTAAAACTCAAAAATACCAGATTGAAATGATATACAAACCGAGGGTACCAGATAATGTTCAAAATTGGCAAGTTTTCGATAATGATACTCAGCTTAAAGAATTTCTCGAGTGTGCCACCGGATTTGCCAAAGTATATTTTGAAGGATCAAACAAGAAATGTACCGAAGTTTATCAAGATGAGGATGATAATGTAGGGGTGATTCAGCTGAAAGGAAATAAAATCCCTAAGGGCTTAGTTTCTCTGGAGCATCTGTTCAGGAGAAGAGATGATAGCACAGTGAAGGAGAAAGTCTCACATGTTCCAAATCCAAAGGAATATGACAAGATTGATATAGGTGATCAAGATTGTCCTAGGTGGTTTTCCATTGGTCAAAGCTGTACTAAATCTGAGAAGGAAGACTTGAAGAGGTTGTTGAAAGAATACAGAGATGTATTCGCCTGGGATTATGGAGATTTGAAAGTTTTCAGAGATGGTAAATTTGAGCACCAGATCCCTTTGAAGCCTGGAGTTGTCCCTTTCCGCCAGAAGTTGAGGAACTATAACCCTAAGGTGTCAGAAGCTATACTGAGGGAGGTTAAAAAGATGTTACAGGCCTGAATCATCTACCCTATTCACCATTCAACGTGGATAGCAAATATAGTACCAGTAAGAAAGAAAAATGGTGAAGTCTGAATTTGTGTTGATTTTCGTAACCTGAATCAAGCGAGTTTGAAAGATAATTATGCCTTACCTGTCATGGAGCATGTCTTACAGGAAGTTTCCAGTTCTGAAGCCATGTCAATGTTAGATGGCTATTCGGGTTACAACCAAATAGGGGTAGCAAAGGCCGACCAACACAAGACAGCCTTTATTACGCCATGGGGTACTTATGCCTACAACCGGATGCCCTTCGGATTAATAAATGCAGGCGCAACCTTCCAAAGGGAAATGAACTCTTCCTTCAAGGATCTCAGAAACAAAATCATAGTGATCTATCTAGATGATCTTACAGTATTCTCAAAGAAGAG
This sequence comes from Thuja plicata, assembly GCA_018584345.1. NCBI lineage: Eukaryota > Viridiplantae > Streptophyta > Pinopsida > Cupressales > Cupressaceae > Thuja > Thuja plicata. The sequence goes on along the minus strand of MU226709.1, from coordinate 67,014 downwards.
AAATCAACACTTGAAGGATCTTGAACGAGTTTTGCAGCGTTGCAGGAATCATGGTATCTCTTTGAACCCCAAAAAGTCTATATTCTTTGTAGAGGAAGGGAAATTACTCAGTCATATAGTATCAAAGGAGGGCATAAAAATAGATCCTGAATGAGTTAAAGCAATTCAGCAACTCAGCCTGCCCACTAGCAGAATTGGTCTGAAGTCCTTCTTCAGGAAAATAAATTTTTTGCGAGCCTTTATTCCTGAATTCTCTGAAATAACAAGGCATATAATCGAGAGGATGAGAAAGAAAGTCCCTTTTAAATTGAATTATGACGGAAAGAAAGCGTTTGAAGATATTAAAACCACCATATCTCAGGCACCAGCATTGAGAAGCCCCAATTTTAGAAAGGATTTCATCATGTACTGTTACGCTTCTCAACATACCCTCTCCAGCATACTCACTCAGAAGGACAAAGAAGGGAAAGAAGCACCCATAGCCTTTATGAGCGTGCCCCTAAAGAAACACAAGCTTAAATACTCCCAGATAGAAAAACACGCTTATGCGGTGGTGAAGGCAGTAAAGCATTTCAGGTATTATATCCTTCACTCGCATAGTACCGTATATGTGCCAGAAACTACTGTGAAGAGCATTCTGATTCAGAAAGAGATTGGCATGAATAATAGAGCTGTATGGATCACAAAGATTCAAGAGTATGACTTGACAATCAAACCTACAAATTTAGTGAGAGGAAAAGGTTTATGTAAATTAATTGCGGAAAATAAGGAGATATGTGAAAAAATTGATGAAGTCCCGATGGCCTTATTGGTCAGCTCAGTTGACCCTTGGTTCTCAGACATTACTTATTTCCTTACATATGGTGAATGCCCAGATCATTTGAATCAAAAGGAGAGGCACAACCTGAGATTGAAAGCAAATAAATATGTGATTTCTTAGGGAACTTTGTTCAAAAGAGGAGTTGATGGAACTTTCCTCAGGTGCGTTGATGAAGAGCAACGGAAGGAATTGCTACGAGCATTCCATGATGAAGCATGCGAGGGACACTATTCTTCAACTGTGATGGCTTACAAGATTCTCTGAAATAGGTTCTATTGGCCAGGGATGTTTAAGGATGCTTACCAGTATGTCAGAAACTGTGATAAATGTCAATTGTTCACCGGGAGACCCTATCTGGCAGCGTTACCCCTCAAGCCAGTTATTGTGGAAGAACCATTTAGGCAATGGGGAATCGATTTTATCGGGCCATTGAATCCACCATCTAGTGCTGGGGATATTTATATTCTAACAGCCACTGATTACTTTACAAAGTGGGTAGAGGCAATACCTACGAAGAAGGCCAACTCTCAGGTGGTGTGTGAATTTTTGCTAAATTTTATTTTTGTAAGATTCAGAGTGCCAGTCAAAATTGTAGCAGATAATGCTACATATTTTTCCTTAGAAGAAATATCAACCTTTTTCTATGAGCATGGCATGGCGTTGGCACATTCCTCAGATTATTTCCAGCAAGGAAATGGCCAAGCAGAATCCAGCAATAAAAACCTGATAGTCATAATGAAAAAATTGATGGATGATAACCCCCGAGAATGGCACAAGAAGCTCTATGAGGCACTGTGGGCAGATTGGATCACTTTAAAATGAGACATTGGCATGTCACCCTTTGAACTGGTGTACGGGATTGGAGCTCATGTTTCATTGCCTCTCGAGCTATCCTCTGCGAAGCTCCAAGCAGTTATTGAAGATGAATATTTCAAAGATCCCCTGGAAAGGCGTGTAATGCACCTAAGTAGGTTGGAAGAGGATAGAGAGAATATGGTAGATCATATTACTGAACATCAGATGAAGGTGAAACAGATCTTTGACATGCAAGCTAGACCTCGCGGTTTTATGGAGGGAAATGAAGTTCTGGTATGGGACAAGAGAAGAGCATCAAAAGGATCGCACGGGAAGTTTGAATCCCTGTGGAAAGGTCCGTTCATCATCTTGAAGGCTTTGGGTTTGAACACCTTTAAGTTGTCATATCTAGATGGTGTTAATCTTCCCTTTACCTATAATGGGTAGGATCTGAAACTGTGCAAGTTGTAGGTGTCTGGGTTCGTCCCCTTTGTACATAGTAGTTAGTTCCTTGTGTTTTCAGTTTTGGTTGTGTCCCTCTTTTCTTTTCCTTTCCTTTTGTTTGGTTTGGTCTGTGAAACCAGTTTTCTAAAGTTCTCTGCAAATTGGGAAATCTACAGTCCCCAGTCAGAGCCGATGTTGGATGGGTAAGAGTCACCTTTATTTGAACTTTCCAAGTTCGTGTATCTACAATGGTCAAAGCTTCACTCTGTTCATTTTTCCACCTTGTTGGTCCTTCCAAAAGCCTTTGCACATTTGAGTCTGTCAAATCTAAGCTTTCGGCATCGTTGGTATCAGTTCAGTCTGTTTTAAACTGATAACATATCCTTTCAAGTCATTTGAATCACTTTGAACCTCTTCGAACTCTGGTTCGAAGTAGTTCAAAGGAGTTCAATAGTGGCCTAAGTCTTTTATTACTAACGATGTGTTATGCAGGAAAGCGCACGACATTTTTCCTCTTGAGAGAGGTTGAACCTCTTTGAACCCCTTTGAACTCCAGTTCACAGTAGTTCAAAGTAGTTCAAAAGGACTGCCGGCAAGATCAATAATGATGTGATGACCTGACAAGATGGGCCGATTGACTTGGCATGATTTCATTGGCTGGGTCAGTGCGCAAAAACCAAGGAAATCACTTGGACAGGTGGGAAATATTTGGTTTGAGAGTGAATAATGATGATCAGAAAAGGTGGCAGATCCTAAGATTTAATTTGATTTGAAAGAATTTATTGCTTATCACCACTTGGTATCAAAGGCCCTATTAATACTCGCATAACGGAGTATATTTTGCGCTTCAAATGGAAACTATAAATAGAGGCTGGGTAAGTCATTTTTCCCTATTGTACATTGCGGGGTCTTGGCACTGGAAAGGTGGTCTGGTCGAGTTCAAATCATACAGGTAGCTTTTTAAAGCTCTGCCTCTCATTTTTGGTTATTCCTTAAAATTCAATAGTTCAAGCAGTGAGCTGGTAGAATTTCATCTTCTTAGGCAAATATGAAGTCTGTCATGCATTTCTTTGGAAATGTGAAGAATCTTGAATGTAGGGCCCCGGTCATAATAGACACAGATTTGTTAGGGGTTTCAGTCAATACCATACCTTCAAAACTCTCAGCTCGTGTTGACGAGGAGTTCATTGTAGAAGTCTTAGCCAGTGGGTTATTAGAAGCGGCTGCATTCCCACCTGCCGCCGTTTGTCCAGAATTAGTGCAGGAATGTATCAACAGATATCATGTAAAGTTGAAGAGTATTTTAAACACAGATGGTCAAACCCTAATACCTGTGAACTACGGGACCATTGCAGCAGTTTTCAAAATACCAGATGAAGGTCTTGTTAACTTTACGCCTACCCAGTCTCTGGCCCAATTTAGGGAAAATGTTGATAGAAACAGAAGCCACATAGCGAGAAGATGGAAAAAGACAAACTATAAAGGAGGGTCGCGGTTGCCCAAATCCCTCACTAAGGATCACATGAACCCCCTGGTACATGATTTGGTTGTTCTCCTTCACCGATTAAAAGGTTCAGAGCAGGCCTTGTTCTTTGATGAGTGGATGTTTCATTTTGTAGAGATCATCTTAGAAGGAAGACAGCATATAGACTGGGCTGAGATCATAGCCGCATCTCTTCAGGATCAACTCAAACAGAATCAAATGACCAGGGAAGGGTTATATATGTCCTCGTACCTAATGTATTGTTTGGCCTGCACTCAAAATCTATCCCCTATCCAGAAAGCTCCTTGGAATGAAAGCTTATTTATCTATGAGTATTGCCCATTACTGAGAAGAGATAAAGTTTTGGAGGATTACAGAACAATACATGATGTGTTCTGGGGGAAATTGCATCAAGAACTTGCTGGCAGGCCGAACCAGAGGATTTCAGACAATGCTCAGAAATTGGTCAAAGTATTTGGTAGCTTTTACATTCAATTTCCCCACTTCACTTATATTCGGGTAGGAGGATTTGAAGAAGAACCATTGAATCTTCCTAGGTGTGCTTTCGACTATTTTATTCTTGCAGAAGTTTGCAGATAGTTGTTCATTGTTATCAAAATTGCTCTCCCGAAAGACAAGTGGAACTCTTTGTTCCCAGTGAAATTAGGCCATCTAATCTGTAACAGTATGTTGGATGCATCTATTGTGGGGAGTAATTTATTGAACTTCCACATGCCTTTCTATGAACCAAGGACAGGATTTGATAGCAAAGGTTTCGCCAGGCAGACCCTGGGATTAGGCAAATGCCCTTCTCCAAGCTTTCATCTTGAGGATCTGTGGGAAAATCTCGGTGATGAGAAAATGATTTGGGAGCGAGATTGAACCAGGCTTACGGTATCTTAGATTAGGCTGCTGCAATTGAAGTTTGATATCAGAAATATAGAAGATGATAGTTCAGAGGTTCCTCGTCCATCAGCCACCTTTTCCGAAGAAGAAGCTATCCTGATCATCGATTGGAGCAGAAAGGAATCCAGTGATATTAGACTCTGGGCCCGCAGGATTTTTGAAGAAACTGAGAACTCGATCATGGCAAGGAAGAAAGGAGTTCAACTCCTTACAGATACAAGCCGTGATACTGGGTCGTCTATTAAAAATGTAAAGCAAGCTCTTGCTAATAACTCCCCTTTGTTATCAAATGCAGGTGAAAAAATACTATTGAAGGAGAAGACAGCCTCAGTGAAACACCCAACCGTGCCAAGATCAAGAGCAAGGACGAGGTCTGAGAAGAAGAACCAGATGGCCTCAAAAGAACCTGATTATCTGGATGATGTCGGTGACCTCAATGATGAAGATCTATCATTCACCCCCAATCACAAAGGGAAGATTCAGGAAGCTCTCACACACTGCCAAGACCTATCTCAGGCTACAGATACACTTGTAAAGACCCCCAATAACTGAATGGTGCCTAGTGCAGTCCCACCATGGCTCACTGAATCGGTTAACAAGAGGAAAAGTTTCAAGCCTCTGTGTATGCCAGTTAAAGAAATCGTTACGAGGTATGCAGCTCGCACTCTGAAAGATAAAAGAATGAAGAGCGACGCGAGGTTAATAACGGACCCTTCTACAGGGAAAGTTACTGCCGAAATGGCCACAGTGAGGCCTATGGGAGAAACACAAGATCCTGAGCTCGAGGATTATGAGATAATGAAGATGGAGTTGGGGGTGCTGAACAGATACTCCCGCGATCACATTTTCAAATTCTCCACGGATCATATGCTCGGACAGTCGCAGAAAGATGGCAGAGAGAAGCGGGAATTGAAGCAGATAGTTTCAACCATGGCGGAATTTCTCTCTTCATTAGCTGAGAATGGTGCGATACCTCTAGCACAGGCTCATCAGGGATTCGACCCCAATTCGGCAGAAAGTCAGAAGCTGGTCAAACAGGTGCAGCAGGGTAGGACCTGGACAGAAGTAATGAAGGCATGGATAGACGGCATTATAGCAGAAGGAAGCGCTTTCATAAGGGAGTTTGTGAGCACCCATGTAGACGGTGAAGTACTCCTGGAGGAGATCCAGACTTTGATCCAAATCTGGGAAAGTGAGGCAGGAAATTGTGCAGAGATTGTGAAGAGAGTATAAGAAATCGAAGATTATGGAGTGAAACAGTTTCTGACTGAGAATCCCATGAAGTTGGTCGACCCGTGTATGCTTTTCATCCTAAATAAAAACTTTAGATGGAAGAACACATTGTTCGAAACAGCCATTTCTCAAATGTGAATCATGTAAAAAGCAGTAAAGGAGATTCACTCCGACACCCTGAAGGATATCAAAATAGTAAATCCCTCAGGCATTCTACAACTGGAAGATGGGGATCAGGGCATCGATGCGTTAGTTAAGTCCTTCGTGGATGAAATGAATGCTTTCAAGGAGAGTGATGCCCCAATGGTTCATGACCTCACTAGGACTGCCAACATAGAAGCCATTCTAATCTTAAACCGGGGGCAATTGCCGAAGCAGGCGGAGAAAATCCAGAAAATGTGGTGGGAGAAAAACGCAATGCACGCCAAGTTGACCGTGTTGAAGAACTTGCACACCCCACCTACTCAGGAGCTGCTCCATGTCTTCCGGTCATGGAAGCTGGTAAAGGTAGCCACATCAGCGGATGCGTAGGAAAACTGAATCAGATTCAGTTTTGTTTTCTTAATTTACCCTGCTTTAAATATTTTCTGGGAACTTGGTTGTAACTGATAACTGTTTCTTGCTTTGATTGTGTCCGAGAAGCTGGGTTTTTTGGGAGGCTTTCTCAGACTGTTTAAACTATTTCAGCTGGAGCTTAAGACATTGCAAGGGGTTAGAATAGAATAGAATAGAGGGAAAGATAGAATTTAAACAGTAGCGTAAGTTCTTTTCCATTTTGCAGTAGTTTAAATGACTGATGTTATCTGGACTTTGAGCCAGTCTTACCTGAATACTCGTGCATGAAATTATTTTGATCTTTGAATCAGATGGTGAAATATATATGTTCTACTTTGAGAGAGTTATATATCGATCTTGTGCATGTGTGATTCCATTTCAGTCATTTATTGTAGTTCTCTGAGTTACAGTTTTCCTGTAGATGAACATTTAGTTATTCTGAATTTCTTGATCATCCGCTTAGTTTAATTTTCCTCTGCAAGGTAGTTTTCTATTTCATTGTTTAGTTTTGCAAGTTTCTTTTTCTCTACCTCATCTGTCCAAGAACAGTTGAGAGATCTTTTCCTGCTTTTCAGTTAAAAGCTTATATGTTAGATCGCACTATCCATTCATTGAATATCTTTAGAAGGGAGCTGTACCTTGTGTAAAATTCAGAGGGAAGCAAAGTAAATGCTTACCCAACTGTTGTGTAATGATTTTTTTTCAAAGGCATAGAGTTAGAAGATAAATATCAAAGTATAAAGAGAACAAATCTGTTAGCCAACAAGTAGTCAACTATTCTAACATTGTGTGGTTGAAGATACTACTGAAAGGTATGAAAGAAGAAATCACTAAACTAGTTGTCATATATTGTGATAACACGAGTGCCATTAATATTTATAAAAACCCTATTATGCACTCAGAGACAAAGCACATAGCTATCAAGTATCATTACTTGAGGGAGCTAGTTTAGAATAAAGAAGTGAGACTAGATTATGTGAACACTAAAGAATAATTAGCAGACATATTCACAAAGGCACTACCCAAGGATGCTCATGAGTATCTACGAGGTAAAATGGGGGTGATTCTAATAACTGAGGCTAATTAAGTTCTATATGGTACTATTGCATAAAATATTACATTCAGAATACTTGACACATTAATGCATAGTAAGTCACACTTTAGGATGCTGACTAAAGTTGTGAAGTTGGACAAGGATAGAAAAGAAAATCAGTCATAATCAAGATGAAAAGATCAACATGATACTAAAGATCTACATGATAAAGATTTTGACAACTTTGGCATTTTTTTCAAAGAGGGAGAGATTGCCTAGAAGATTGCCTAGAGGGAGAGATTACATAAAGGAAGAAAGATTACCTAGAGGGAGAGATTACATAAAGGAAGAAGCAAAAAAAAAGGAGAGATTACCTATATAGAGGCTGAAGTTACTATTGAAAACATTGAAGTGATTATCTAATCAAAGGGAGTCTACAGATGATTAGACATAGATGATTACAGTGTGATTACAGAAATAGAGGGAGAAATGTTTTACATATGAGAATCATAATGAAGCTAAAGACATTAATGAATATTTGTTCATATCAAGAAACACAGGTGAATTTTTGGATTGTATGGTAACTATGCTTGTTAAATCATTGTTTTAATATTTGGTGTTGCCATCAATGCCAAAGAGGGAGATTGTTGGAAAGTGACAATGCAAGCAATTGTTATTTTTTCATTGATGTCAAACCTTAACTAGTGAGACTATTGTTATCTATTTGAGTACCATATCCATTGTTGATGAAGAGATTTAACAAGAAGACCAAGTGAATGGTTGAGTTAAGGAAAATAAAAGGGTACTTGATCAGTTGGCACTCTGGAAAAGTAATTAGTTGTTTATCTTTCAAAGACAATTTTTCTAGCTATTTTGTGCTGAGCAAGTTTGGCTTGTGCCGAGTAAAGTTGCTTGTGTCGATAAAGTTGTTTGTGCTGAGTGAAGTTGTTTGTGACAAGCAAGTTTGTTCAGTGCCGAGCACCAGTGAAATTTTTGAGTGAAAATAGTGATGTTAGCCGACTTATAGTAGTTGGAATAATGATGAGATTTGAGATCTCTAGCTGACTTAATTAATTTTATTGGGATACGCAATGTTAATTAAAGATTG
>MU226709.1:38861-58587 GCA_018584345.1 Thuja plicata | reverse complement strand
CAGTGAAATTTTTGAGTGAAAATAGTGATGTTAGCCGACTTATAGTAGTTGGAATAATGATGAGATTTGAGATCTCTAGCTGACTTAATTAATTTTATTGGGATACGCAATGTTAATTAAAGATTGATCCATGTCATTTAATGTATGGGTAACCATAATTAATGCATGGTTTCAAGATTTAATTAGAGACAACTTTGGAGAAGTAAATGTAATGTAATGATGGAATGATCTGTTGGATCTGACCTAACCTAAGATCTACGATCTTGATTAAGCGATAAAGATTTATCTGACCTAGATAGAGAGGTATATGATAACCTCAAGGGGTTATTCATTAAGTGTAAGTGTGCAAGTAGATGTGTGTATGCAAGAGGATTGCATAGTTGATTTACTGTTTGGCATGATCTAGCAGAGAAGGTTGAATACAAAAGTAGAGAGTTGCATGTGTGATTACTTGACAAATTTCCAAGCAGATCAAAAGATTGAAATGATAATGTAGGCCATCCAGTAAGTTAGCATCAGAACTATAATTGGATCTGAATTTGGAAAGTAAGTTGTATGTATTAGATCACAACTACTGATTACTTTCTAACCATTGTATCAGTTAAAATCCTTTAACAAGGTTGAACTAAAAGTCATTTGTATAAATCCTTTGAGAAGGTGACATTTAGGTGGAATGTTCTAAGTCCTCTAACAAGGCCACTCCTGACAGGGTGATTAAATCCTTTAACTAGGTCACACCTAACAGTGTGTTATTGTAACCTTTAACAGGGTTGGCTCCTCACAGAGCTCACTGCAGAAGAATGAAACTTGGTAGCATGTTACTGGTGGTTTTTCCCATATTGGGTTTCCACATTAAATACTTGTGTTAACTTGTGTGAATGCTTATGCTTTGTTTTACTATTATGTTTCTACAAGCTAATTACATTATACAGTAAACTAAATGATTAAGTTGTTGACATATGCTACTGCTGGCGAGCAGATCTAAAATACAAAAATTTTTATTTGCTACATCTAGACCTGAGGATAAATGATTCACCCCTCCCCTCTCAGTTATTCTAAATTCATTCTAATAGGATAAAACAAAGATATTTGGATAAAATACATGCCACTTTCATGCAATGCACTAAGGATTTAAGTCCTGCTGCCATTTATTTACAAGAAAAGAATATTGTCAATATATTGGATAAATATAATATAGATAAGGATAAGTGAGATCCAATAATGAATAGATGGAAGGGAAAGAGGGAAAAATTTAAATCCTTCTATTCTACATATAAATAATAAAATAATGTTGATATCATATTGACTGGCACTTATAAATGTTTCAAATTACTAATGGACTTGGACATCAAAAGGAGTATCATTTTGAGAAAGGTAGAAACTTTGAGGAAAGAATATTAAAAGGATCTTTATGAGATGTGTCCTATCTTGTTAAAGAAGAATGGTGCAATAAAAAATGAATCATTATGGATGAGACAAATGAATGAGGATTTGGCAATAAGGACCAATAGTGTTATTACTTTGGAAAGCACACTTCTGTTTGTCCAAACCGTTGACATCATTAATAAAGCCAAGTCATTCTTTGGATTTTGGAAAGATGAAATTAAGAAAGCCAATGTCAGTTGGAGTGAAATCAACAGAAAAAAGGATGAATTCATCAACTTCACTTGGCCAAGTGATGAGGTGTATATGTCATGGAAGGACAAATATAATGCAGTTAATCAAGGAGAAGGTTGTAGTGTGTAAAAGATAACAAGTGGAAGTGCTTCCTGATTAGTGAATAAGATAGACAAAGGTAAAAGATCCTACATCAAGAAGATCAAGGACAATAGATTCCAGGTGGTAGCTACTGAACACCCTCAAAGCAGTTACAAGTACCTAGACGGTCAGAAGACAAAATATTTTGAATATATTGTAACAAAAGTGGTTATCACTTAACTTGGTATTTTGTCTTTTTCTAGAGTAATTTATTTTTTCCTCATTCCAATTGATCCATATCTTTTTTCAATCCTTTTCTATAAAAGGATTCCCAATATCACTGGAAAGGGCTTGAAAATTATATTGTAAACCTTTTTGCAAGGTTTTAGTCAGGGAAATATAGCAGAAGTTTGTACTAGATAGGTGTGATAATTATAAATAAAGTTGAAAGATCTCTTGTAGATTATTGAAGAGGTTGTCTCTGAGTACATCATGTATACTAGAATGTGATTCTTTAAACTTAATACAAAGATCCAAATTCCAATCTCTCCTGTGACATCTTGTCTTGTGAGTTTTGAGTTTTCTAATTTATTAGCATAGAATTTCTATGTGTTTATGTACTTATTTGAGAGTTTTGATCAAGGATCAGATTAAATGATGCTTTCATTAATACATAGGTTCATTTTCATATGCTAGGATTCTATGAGTAGTATGGGTTTGGGATATTTGTGTTTATGGCCTAGAATTTTTGATGAATATTGATTTTGGTATATTGTGTTTGAGTTAGAGAGTAGCCCAATGGATAAACCATTGATCTAAGATTAATAAGTTCTTTGTTATTGCACATCTGGTTGCATATTGGCTATGGTTGATGACATTATATTTCCATTAGTATGCAAACAACCCTTTCTTTAAACATGCACCAAAATATAGGACAAAGAGAAAACTGAAAATACAAATATTAGAGATCACCAAAAATGGCTAAGTAGACAGAAAAATGATGACACAGTTTTGCGTGTAAACCAAAAATGCAAAAATGAAAGGATAAAGAGGAACCCGAAAGTGGAACCTAATGAGCAGGATAAAGTGCAAACCAATAGAATAGAACAAAGTGAAAAATGAGAGACAATTCAAGCAAGGAACACCAAGAGATAGTCAGACTGACTTCAGAGCATAACCGACCGATAGAAACCAAAAGTCAGTTACATCCTACAAATAGTGAATCTAACTTCCACATAAGATAAAATAGTCATTTTCTATTTATAGTGTCTTGATTTGTTTTTAAAACCATTTCATTAGGGATAAGAAACATTATTGTAAGTGTTTTAATCAGTCCAACTAATTTGAAACACATAGACTGATAGATCAAGGTCAAGTTGTAAAACTATGATCTTAGAGTTAATATTGTTTTACGTGAAACTTAATTAGGTCAATCTAACTTATAAATAGATGTTGTAATCATTCAAAATCATGGATGAGAAGATGAATGTATCCCATGAGAACATCTATGGATCAGACTAAAAGTTTCAAGAACCAAAACAACAAAAGGTGAATTTGGTTATCAAGAACCAAGAACAGAGGCTACCAAGAAACATAGGTATTATTCAATCACATTAGGTGATATAATTATACATGTAATCTTAAATGGATCTGTAATCAGCAATAGGAGATTGCATACACTAGGTCAAATTGTAATTTTCTTACATTCTAACAAGTGAAGAAAAGTGTAAAAATCCTTTCAAGGAATGTGGATTTAACCATTCAATTATAAATCTCTTAACCGAGTGCACACTAAATAGTGTTGCTAAATCTGTTTGTAGAGTAAACTCTAATAGGTATCCATAGATACTCTTAATAGGGTATATCATCAAAAGTGATCAAATTGTAAGCCTTAATCGACCCCTTCCAATCTGTAGATAGTGAAGAATTTGTGGGTGTCATCCCCACCATAGTTTTTACTTCCTGAAAAGAGTTTTCTGTGTAATCATATCTTATGTTATGTGTTAATTAATTTCATGAATGTTTCTATGAATGTTCACATGTTTGATTAAGTTTAAGAATTGATAAATCTTTACATCAAGATAACGTAGAATAGATGGTTGGATAAACAATTGATTACCTAAAGAATAAAGGTTAAAAGATAGAAAAATATTAGAGGTACTAATTCACCCCTCCCCTCTCACTACACACTTCCCATTAATTCCAACAATTGGTATCAGAGCTGGATCTCTTATTTGGAAAGATTAAAGGCTTAAGAGAAAAGATCATACAATGGAGAAGTACAGACTTGGCAAGAGTATTGAGAATCAGAAGCTAGAAATTTAGATCTTCTATGAGAAGTATAAAGAAGCTAGAATCAAGATGAGACATCTGTTAGATGAAAGAAATATTATGGCATCTCGCTATAATGAAACAGATTACCATGAGGATGATCTTTAAAATGTGTATTGGGTAGATGATCTTAATTACAAATCCAAGATCAAGAAAGTTGTCATGCAATCACTTTGGAAAGCAAGGCCACATATCAAATGTTTGCAGGAGCAAAATGAAAGGTATTCTTAAATCCATGTCTTCATTCATAGGATTTTGTTATAAATGTAACAAGAAAGGACATAAAGCATATGAATGTAAGTTTGAGATGAAACAACCAAAGAAGGAAATATACATGGACAAATACTATCCTACTTGCAAAATGAATGGGTACACAACTCTTGAATGTTGGAAGAAAAAAAAGCAAGCATGGAAGCCTAAAGGTGAAGAAACTACCTATCAACCGAAAAGAGTCGATAACCAGTGTGTATGGGATTACAATACTTGGACAAATTATACATCATGTGGAAGATTTGGTCACATTCCTGCAAGCTGTATGAGATACTGGATAAGAAATTCTAGAGGTTGGACTAACCCTGGAATGACATGCTTACACTGTCATAAAGTTGGTCATCTCAAGAAAGACTACAAAGACTGAATGATAGAGACCAGTACCTTTGATAATGGAAACACCATTGAAGACATCAGGAGAGAGAGAAACAAAATATGGAGGAAAGCTACTAACACTGATGAAGTTGGACCAATCAATGCAATTCGTGACACCTTATCCAATGGATTTGGTGACATCACCATCCCCACCTAAGAAGAACACAAATGGAACTACATTATACTAAGTAGTATTTTACATCACTTCCATAATATGTTTATGAAATGCCAAATTATCATATAAGTAAAGATGTATCATAGTGTTACTTGTTAAAATATGTGATAACTATTCCATTAGGCAATACATACCGAAATCCATCGGTATACGCTCAAAGATTAAATTACCTACACTTACTGAGAATTATCGATTAATATATAAAAGAAAAGTTGCTAGTGTAAACTGAGACTCATTGGTAATCAAGAAAAGTTAAATAAGTTGCTCTCACATAACACTGAAACCCATCAGTAAAAGCATGAAGTTAGATGACTTCCCTGAAGTATCATGTTTTCACCAAAGAGAGAAGTTAATGTTCAAACCGATGACTCTGTCTTCACACACCGAGGAGTGGTTGAGCATTAATGACTCACTTTTTGGGAAAACATATATAAAAGGGAAACATAAGGGTTTCATTATTCACCAGCAAGCAGAGAAGAGCGAGGAAAGAAAAATTTGATCACACAATGAAAGCATCATAGAGCGACTTCAACTCGACCCATTCAGATTAGTGACCACTACAGAAGTAAACAGTAAGTCCCTATAATAACTGAGAACTTTGTTTTATGCATTTTTTAGAAAGCCCTAAAATGTCTAAAACAATGGCCACGACTTTGAGAACCACCAAAATAAAAAACATCAAGAAGGATAAGGTTAAACTTATCAAGAATTCTACCTGTGAGGAACCCCATTACAATATTTTCCTTGAGGTTGTGTCACAACCCGACAATGCTGGAGTATTCTCATGAATACCAGCTAGGGTTTTTCTCATCAAAAACATGCAAGCATACATGCACTACAAGGTTGCAGAAATTGGTGCCTTAGAGGTGGAAAAAGATTACAAGTGTAGACACATAAATCTAATTAACACATCTAATCATATTTAGTTCCTTTTAGGACATATCAACAAAGTAATTAAGCATTACCTAATTGACCTATGTCATCCCCTAGCACTAATTAATTCAATTAATTGGATATAGTCCCGATTAATTATTAAAATCAACCAATAGCTTAATAATTAATTAAAACCCTATTCCCCTATTATTGAATGAATATGTTATTTATGTAATTCAATTCATTAATATTCCCTTTAACCCCTAACCTAACCTATCTCAACCACCTAACCTTGAGTTCCAACTCAACCCAACCCTTTTACACATGCTAACCTAACCAATCCCAACCCCTAACCTTGAGTTCAAACTAATCCCAACGTCTTCACATATGCTAACCCTTCCTTATCCCTCTAATCACCCTTCTTATCTCCTAACCCTAATCCTAATTCTATCCCTAACCATGTCACATTCCTAATCCTTGATTAGGAACTCAACCTCCAAATTCAAATTCAATAATCTCAATCCATGCTTATCCATAAGAATAAATATCTCTTACACCCTCATAAATTCCTCTTACACCCTCTTTATGAGACTTATCTTCTAAAGGATTCTTGGTCCATTTCCCTAAATTGTCACATTCCTCCCTACTTTCAACCCAATAATATTGTGACAAGTGTCACAATTTGATGCACTTGAAGAAGCACAATCCATGTGCTCTCTTCTAGTGGCATCCTGACCTCTCTTCAAATTTGCATCTGAACCACCCATTTTCAACCCCATTTCCTATAAATAGAAGGCTCATTCCTTCACATTTCATTCATCTTTTGAAGCAACATCATAATGTCAGTTTTAGCTTAGATATTCCAATCTTGAAGAGTAAACTTATAATGTCAGTTTAGAGAACATACCTTTGAAGCTTGGAGCACATCTTGAGCACACATCCATAAGCATGAACACATCAAAAAGGGGATCTTAGATTCAGTTTTTAGGAGGTTTTTCACTTCCTTATTTCCTTATTGTTTAAGTTTTTCTTTTTCGATTTAATCATGTATGTAGTTTAGATTATTAGTTTTTGAGTGTTTTGATTCATTATTATGCTCCCTTACTTCTAATTTTCATATCTTACAACAAGAAGCTATGTAATGAGGATAGATCCATAAACATGAGCATAAACACATAGAAGTGGAAGGTATCACTAATACTCTATTGTCCCCAAAGGTATTTAAGACCGAGTGGATTCGGTTAGTACTAAGCCAAATTCAAAACCACAAGCTATGGCTGGATGAGCCTAAAATGATAACCCAAGATGTTATTCATGTAGTCATAGGTTATCATGTATGCGATTAGGTTAAGGCATTGAAACACCCACCCAAGGCTGAGATTGAAAAGAACACATGAGCCAATTATGATGGTAGATGGCTGAAGGTATCCACTATCACTGATGATGAACTAAAATTTGGAGCATGTTTTCTAGGCTACAAATTCTTTCAAGCTAGCAGGATGAACATCATATCATCTGGTGCAGTAGATACAACTTAAAAGATTGTAAAGAAGAGAAATCAGTTGGATCTCTTAGAAAATCTTCTAAACCAGTTAGAAGAAAACCTGAGGACAATTAGAAATGCAAGGACAAATACATGTGAGTGTAGCTCACTTATCATGTGCATTTTCTTTTACTTCCAAGAATCATTTCCATCAGTAGGAGATGTAAAATGGGATACCAATAAACCAATAACCATGTAGATCAGTGAATACATAAAATCACTGGGAGACAACTTTGAAACACTCATGGATAAGTACTTTACTAGATTCAAGGAAAGAATGCAGAAAAGAGTAAGGATCCCTAAGCAACTTATTGAGAAATTCAAGAATGATACATGTTTCATGGTTGACACTGACCACACATACATCAAACCTACTGTACCAAGGATAGCATGGTTACAACCATTGGAATATGAGGTAAACATTGACCAAGCATCTAATTCAATTGATGCATTGATAAATGAACCCTTAGACAAGAAACAACCAAAGTTTAGAACTTATGAAGAGGCAAAATCAAGAATCAAAACTAGCTTGGTTGTAAAGAAAATAGAAAGGAAGAAAGACAAAATGGCTAAGAAATTGAAGAAAAGGTTGTCAGTCACAGAGGAGGAAATTGAAGGATAGTCACCCATCGATGAGGTTGAGAAAGAATATGACTCTGAGTCTACAGAGTTAGATACACCATTTACAACACCAGCTAAGAAGCCAAGAACCATAGTTGCCACAAGGATAAGAAGTCAGACAGCTAAGGACACAACCCCTTCACCATTAAAGAAAGGCCAAGTAAGGACATACAAGAGGAAACCAACCACAGAGAAAAGAGGGTTAACAAAATGGAGGTTCATTCAAACAAGGGAAGACATTGAGGACACAGAATAAGATGAATGTGTTCAAGAGGAAAAGAACAAGATTCCTAAAACCATTGATGAGGTATGTGCACAAATGCTCAAATTAGGATCAATTACTAACTCCAAAGTCAGAAGATGGTTAAAATTGAATCACTTGGATCAAAATAAGATTAAGGAGACAATCATCAAGATGATTTGCATATTCAAATACCTCCTTATAGAACTATTAGACAAAATGCCAAACAAACTTCAAGACAGGCTATCATCAAGATGGAATTTTACCTTGTAATCTGAAAAATAAATTAGGGAAAGAGCCCTAGTATCGGTCATGCCTCCCGAATCCAAAATAGAGGAAATCAAAGAAATGATGAAGGCTCATCCCAAAAGGTTCTAACTAAAGATGAGAGCCTACCAAGTGCAAAAAGGATAACTACTAGAGTTAAACTGAGAGAGTGAAGCTGAATGGAGGAATATACTTGACATTCCTAAAATGGATACAAGTCCTGAGCCAAAGAGAGATCTAAATGAGAATCAGGAAATAAAGACTAATCAAGCTATAGAGAGCACAAAACCAATCATCATCATCAATGCTGAGTTTGATGACATGTAACTAATTGGATACTTGAAAATGTTAAGTTGAAGATAATGCAAGGCATTAAATCAGTTAATGTATTATATTGTCATTGGTGTCAAATTGATATCATTCGTATGGTCATGTACATAATTCAAAAGACTTCACAGAATCAATGGAACAAAGGTTATGCTTTCAGCAATACATAAAATTCATGTATTCACTAAGTGACAAACAACACCGACAAAGTGCACAACAATGGTCAGAGCAAAGAAAGACAGTCATAGTGATACCCAACGATCAGAAGCATAGTGTTGCCTAATGAAGAAAAGCCACAGTGATGCCCAACGAGAAAAGTTAGAAGGTTTCCCGATGAGTAAAATTTTAATGATGCCCAACTAACAGATATCACAAAGCTAACTAGAGTCTCACTGAAGGAACTATCAGTTGTCACTGACAGCTAACTACATAGGTGACCAATGGAACAAAGAGTTCAGAAAATGACAAAATATCTAACTGGCAAGAGCTAAAGATGGACGTAACTAGTTGTTTTCTTTGTTTTATTTGACCAGAGTTAAGTGATTGATTTATAGCTGATTTGTACAGTTGGCAAAAAGATAATCATGAGACAAATCATGAATTATGCTTTAAATCTAATTGGCTAGATTGTTTTTCATGCCAAGAATAAGGAATCAAGAAACATTGAATATCATGTCTATATAAGAGACAAACTTAATTCATTTATGAATGGGATTAAGGGGAGTGAATAGAAAGAGGATGTTGAAGAGAAACTAATGAAGAATAACTTCATACAGTCCTGATCAATCAAGCTAAAGGAGAGCTAAAGAATTCTGCAGACACCAACAAACAGTGAGCATAGCATCATAGAGTAGAAAGTGTGGAGCACAAAGAAATGAATTAATACATTGATTAGAGAGGTAATGTACTTAAATAGATCTGAAAATCTACAATTCAAAGTTTCAATATGAATAGGTCATATTGTTTCAATTTAACCATTGAAGTATCAAGTCTCTTAACCGAGAAGGACTTAACAATATTCTATATATTGAGGTACATCCCAAGGAGTTCCAAAAAGGTTGATTCATGAAAGTAGCATTAGACTTTCCTGATACCTATTGACAGTCTAAGGAGGATGATTCAAGGATGGTAGAAATAGATTCCCAATACTAAGTGACAACCTCTATGTATAAAATCCTCTAACAAGGTCGCACTTAACAGTGTGTTTGTAACCTTTAACAGGGTTGGCTCCTAACAGGGCTCACTTTAGAAGACTGAAAATTTTGGGTATCGGTCCCAATGGTTTTTCCCTTAAAAGGATTTCCAGATTAAAAATTCATGTGTTATGTGTGTATGATTCATTTCTTTATTGTTTTGTATCTGACATAGTTAACACTGGATAGATCGGTATACTCTGCTTATTTACTGAGTTTCAATAAATAGTTATACTACTTATCGGTAATCAAGAAAGAATAAGGATTGACAGAGAACACTGACAGAGAACACTGAAATAATAAGGATTAACAGAGAACACTGATAGACAGTTAATCAATATTAGTATTTCATGGCATATATCTTGTAGGGACATAATAATCTGAGGTTTATTGATTGGTGATTAAGTTT
This sequence comes from Thuja plicata, assembly GCA_018584345.1. Classification (NCBI taxonomy): domain Eukaryota; kingdom Viridiplantae; phylum Streptophyta; class Pinopsida; order Cupressales; family Cupressaceae; genus Thuja; species Thuja plicata. The sequence continues at coordinate 48,264 of MU226709.1, read as the reverse complement.
GAAGGATAAATTTTTGAGGCCACTAATTTAGCCCCCCTCTCAGTTATTACTAACAATTGGTATCAGAGCTTGTGTGCTTAGAAAGGAAGGTTTCAAGACCTAAGTCAAGATCACAAGATGAATAGATGAGATGTGCCCAAGTTGAACAAAGACAAATTTTCTTCATAGAAAATTAGGATAAGACTCCACTTATCAGGTATTGGTAATGATGTTACTCAATTCCTAGATATTGAATATGTGTTTCCCACATGATCATTAATAGTAGATCAATTGAGAGAGAAGAATGAGCACAATTGCATGGTCATAGAGATTTCTTCCTCACTCTCTAATGCTGAATTTGAAGATGTCAAAGATTGCAAAAATGCAAAGAAGATGTGGGACAAACTGAAGCTTGTACATGGAGGTGATAAAAATGTTCTGAGAGCTAAGGAAAAAATCCTTAGAGGAAAATTTTATGATCTCAGAATGAAAGAAGGAGAAAACATCACATAGTACAACACAAGAATAAAAGAAGTAGTCAATGTTGTACGAGGAGTTGGAGGTACACTTGAAGAGAAGATAGTGGTAAGTAAAATCTTAAGAACCTTACTGCCTGTATATGCTATTAGAGTTTTTTCCATTCAAGAAATGAGAGTAGTCGAAAACAATACAGTTACTCTTGATAGTTTAATTGGTAGACTGATTTCATTTGAGATGACTAAATTTGATAATAGTGTCTTACCAAACTTAGAGTCTGCATTTAAGTCTTCTATGAGAATAAGAAAATCAAGTCATAGACACACATCTAGAAGAGATAGTGAAAGTGAAGAAGAAGATCTAGATGAAATAGAAGCACTTATGGCTAGAAGAATGCAGAGAGGCAAAGGTAAATACAAAGGAAAGTTACCACTTGTATGCTTTAATTGTAAAGAGATTGGACACTTTGCTGAAAGATATCCTAACTGAAGAAAAGATGATAGAAGTAATGACAGATATTTTGAGAAGAAATCTGACAGAGGTGATAACAAATATTATAGAATTTACCAACAATTAGAAAGAAGAGATACCTGAGACTACAAGGACAAAGGAAAAAATGCCAGCTACCTAGCTACTTGCAAAGATGAAGATACTGACACCAAACCTGGTGAAGACATCGAGATGGTATTTGTGGTTGTAAAAGATGATTCAGATGAATATGAAAGGTATGTAGAAACTACACTCATATCTAAGGTTAGCAAGAATGACATCTGGATTATAGATAGTGGCTGCACTCACCACATGACCGGTGACAAAGAAATGTTTAACACTTTTGAGCATTATAATGGTGGTACAGTAAGAATAGGTAATGATACACCTTGTCCAGTCAAAGGTAAGGAAATATAATGTTGAACAACCTGATTAAATGTGAAAATGCTTATTGGGTAAAATGATTGAATTATAATCTGTTGAGTGTTTCTCAGCTAAATAATTTAGGTCACAAAGTAGAATTTGATGACAAGGCAAAGATCTTCAATGAATCAGGAAGATTGATTGGTACCGGTGAACAAAATAAAGGTAAATTATTCTATCTGAATGATACTAACACCACTTGCTTAATGACTAGAAATGAAGACATACGGTTATGGCACAAAATATTGTGTCATGTGAATTTTGACAAAATGATGAAAATAAGCAGAAGGAGAAATCTAAGAAGCTTAGCAATGATGACAAAGCCTGAGAACATCATGTGCAAGAATTGTCAAAAAGGTAAAATGAAAAAGTCTAGTTTCAAAAGTAAAACTCATACATGTGATAATATTGTATAATTAGTCCATACTAATCTATGTGGACCAACGAGGACAAAAAGTTATTATGGAGATAGGTATTTTATTCTCTTTATTGATAATTACTCTAGAATGATGACAGTTATGTTTCTAAAAGATAAATTTGAAGCATTCAAGATGTTTAAATGGTATAAAGCTATGGTAGAGAAACAAAGTGGTAAGAATTTGAAATTCTTGAGATTAGATAGAGGAGGAGAATTTATATCAGATGAATTTACTAATTTCTGTAATGAGCATGGTATAAAAAGATAGGTTTCTACACCAAGAACACCGCAACACAATGGGATTGCTGAGAGAAGGAATAGATCAATAATTGATTGTGCTAGAACACTAATGATAGAGAAAGGCATCACCCAAATATTTTGGAGGGAAGCTGTCAGTAGTGTTGTCTACATACTAAACAGAGTACAATTGAAGAAGGACACAAAGAAGACACCTTATGGGCTATAGTATGGTAAAACACCCAATGTAAGTTACTTCAAAACCTTTGGGAGTCAATGTTATATCTTAAAAGATGATAGAAATGGAAAGCTTGACACCAAGAGCGATGAAGGTATTTTTCTAAGGTATTCAGCCAAGAGCAAAGCTTATAAATGTCTTATCAAGGCTTCTAAAAAAATTGTTGAGAGCGCAAATGTAAAGATAGATGAATTTGTAGAAAAGAATGAGCTGGAAAGCACAAAAGAACCAGAAGACTACAAAAAATTTGTATACTATGAAGAACCCAACACTCTGCCCAAGCAATAGTGCTTAATTCCAGAACAACAAAATGTTGCAACTGACGATCAGACTGCAATTACCGATAGTCAAGATGATGATGAAAATAATATGCAAGGTGAAAAAGAACAAAATGATGGTCAAAATGATGATCAAGTTTATAGAAAAAGAGCTGAACCTATACTTGCAAGATATGTAAGAAGGAACCATCCATAAATCTAGATCATAGGGGTAAGACAGTTGGTACAAGAACAAGAAGTAAGTCTTTAAACTCAAATTGTTTAATTTGTGAGTTTGATCCAAAATCTGTCAATGCTGCACTTGATAATGAAGAATGGATAAGCTCTATGAATGATGAGATTGAGAAGATTGAGAAGAACAAGACATGGTCACTTGTGCCAAGACCAAATGACAAGAATGTCATCGGTACTAAATGGATATTCAGGAATAAGTTGAATGAGAATGGAGAAGCCACAAGAAACAAAGAAAGACTAGTATGCAAGGGGTATGCACAAGAGGAAGGTATAGACTATGGAGAGACCTTTTCACCCATTGCTAGGCTATAAGGTGTAAGGATACTACTTTCTTATGCTACAATCAAAGGATTCAAGGTATATCAAATGGATGTGAAGTCTGTATTCTTGAACAAAATACTTGAAGAAGAGGTATACATTGAGAAATCAGAAGGGTTTGTCGATCCAAACAAGAGGAACATGGTATGTAGACTTCACAAAGCCTTGTATGGATTGAAACAAGCTCCTAGAGACTGGTATGAATGACTTCATTCCTATCTAATAAGTATTGGATTTGTAAAGACTAGTGAAAACAATAATCTTTATTTAAAGGAAGGTGCTGATGCTAACACTTTGATTGCTGAAATATTTGTTGATGACATCATATTTGGAGGCAATGATATGCTATGCAAATCATTATCTAATGAGATGAGAAAAGAGTTTGAGATGTCTATGTTTGGAGAGATCAATTTCTTTCTTGGTCTACAGATCATTCAACAAAGTGAAGGTATTTTCATTACACAGTCCATACATTAAAGAGGTCCTAAAAATATTCAAGATGGAAGAATCTAAACTAGTTAGAACACTGATGGACACTGGATATAAGTTGATAAAGGAGTACAAGAAAATAGAGGTAAATCAGACTTTGTACATATCAATGATTGGAAAACTCATGTATGTTGTACACACTAGACCAGATATTACACATGCAGTAGGAATAGTTGCTAGATTTTCTGCTAACCCTAGGGAATCACATATGACTTCTATGAAAAGGATTTTAAGATATCTAAAGAATACTAAGGAGTGTGGCTTATGGTATAGAAGAGAAGGAAAATTTGAACTTAAGGTGTTTACCGATGCTAATTGGGCTGGAAATCTTGATGACCGAAAGAGCACAACTAGAGGAAAATTCTTTATGGGTGACAGGCTTGTCACATGGATAAGCAAGAAGCAATGATGCATCTCTCAGTCTACTGTAGAAGAGGAGTATATTTCTGCTACTACAAATTGCTCAAACATTGCATGGATTAAATAGTTACTGGAAGGTATGCATATGAAGATCTTAGAACCAGTAATTATCTATTGTGATAACACTAGTGTAATAAACATTTCCAAGAATCCATTCATGCATTCCAAGACTAAACACATTGCAATCAAGTATCATTATTTGAGAGAACAAGTTCAAGAAAAGGAAGTGATAATTGAGTATGTGCAATCAAAAAGAACAATTGGCCGATATCTTCACCAAGCCACTGCCCAAGGATACATTTGAGTACTTGAGAAAGAGACTAGGGATCAAACCCTTGTCTACTGGTCAGTAAAATGAATGAAGGATGCATCAACCTACATATTATCAGAATATCATTACTATTGATGCAAGCAAAGAGATGAACTTCAAATCTACATCTATATACAGACAGGTATATATCTTCACTAAGCACTAGATAATATTGTTGTATTGATGATGGATAAAGGAAATTCAAGGAATATATTATGGATGGAGAGAAATGATTGTTTGACATGAATGTCAGATACTTGTGAGATATTTGTTTGTCATTGTTGTCAAAAGGAGAGAAATTATCCATATTATCAGATCTTTCTAGAAATAGAAAGAGTTTATCCACTATCATATTACTCCAACAGGGAGGATTATATCCTTAGGGAGAGCAAATTGTATGGAAAGATTATACAAAGGGAGAGTTGCTGACAAGAGAAAAAGACATCAAAAGAGAAGAATAGTCAAGGGAGAGAAATTGACACAAGGAGAGGACACAACACATCAGAAGACAGAGAGCTACAAGAATCAAATCTAAGCTAAAACAAAGCTTACTGATGGTCAGACATTTAACGGTTACCAGAATAAAAAGATTGGTAGTTTGATCAATCTCAAATGTTGTATTTCATATTGTACTAGAAATAGTATAGTGTGATAATATAGTATGTTTCAATCAATGCCAAAGGGAGAGATTGATGACATGTAACTAATTGTATGTTTGACAATGTTAAGTTGAAGATAATGCAAGGCATTAAACAAGTTAATGTATTGTATTGTCATTGATGTCAACTTGATATCATCTGTACGGTCATGTACATAATGCCAAAGACTTTAGAGAATCAATGGAACAAAGGTTATGCTTTCATAAATACATAAAATTCATGTATTCACTAAGTGACAAACAACATCGACGGAGTGCACACTGATGGTTAGAGCAAAGAAAGACAATCATAGTGATACCTGACGATCAAAAGCATAGTGTTGCCTGATGAAGCAAAGCCACAATAATGCCCGAAGAGCAAAGTCAAAAGGTTTCCCAATGAGTAAAATTCCAATGATGTCTAATAGATGGAGATCACGAAGCTAACTAGAGTCTCACTGATGGAATTGTCAGTTGTCACTGACAACTAACTATAGAGGTGACTGACGGAACAGAGAGTTAAGAAAATAATAAAATATCTAGATCTGGAAAGAGATAAAGATAGACTTAACTGGTTGTTTTCTTTGTTTGATTCGACCAGAGTTAAGTGATTGATTTATAGATTATTTTTACAGTTGGCAAAAAGATAATTATGAGACAAATCAGGAGTTATGCTTTAAATCTAATTGGCTAGATTGTTTTTCACGCCAAGAATCAAGAATCAAGAAACAGTGAATATCATGTCTATATAAGAGACAAGCTTAATTCATTTATGAATGGGATTAATGGGAGTGAATAGAAAGAGGATGCTAAAGAGAAACTGATGAAGAATAACTTCATACCGTCCTAATCAATAAAGATGAAGGAGAGCTAAGGAATTCTATAGACACCAATGAATAGTGAGCACAACATTGCAAAGCAGAAAGTGTACAACACAAAGAATTGAATTGATATATTGATCAGAGAGGTAATGTACTTAAATAGATCTGAAAATATGAAATTCAAAGTTGCAATATGAATAGGTCATAGTATTTTAGTTTAACCATTGAAGCATCAAGTCTCTTAACCGAGCAGGACTTAACAATCTTCTATTTATTGGGGTACATCCCAAGGAGTGCCAAAAAGGTTGATTCATGAAAGTAGCATTGGACTTTCCCAATACCTATTGATAGTCTAAGAAGGAGGTTGATTCAAGGATGGTAGAAATAGATGCCCGATACTAAGTCACAACCATTATGTATAAAATCCTCTAACAAGGTCGCACTTAATAGTGTGTTTGTAACTTTTAACATGGTTGGCTTCTAACATGGCTCACTTCAAAAGAGTGAAAATTTGGGGTATCGGTCCTAGTGGTTTTTCCCTTAACAGGGTTTCCATGTTAAAAATTCATGTGTTATGTGTGTATGATTCATTTCTTTATTGTTTTGTATCTGACATAGTTAACACTGGATAGATCAGTATACTCTGCTTATTTACTGAGTTTCATTAAATAATTATACTACTTATTGGTAATCAAGAAAGAATAAGGATTGACAGAGAACACTGATAGAAAGTTAATCAATATTAGTATTTCATGGCATGCATCTTGTAGGGACATAAATCTAAGGTTTATTTATTGGTCGTTAAGTTTGAAGGATAAATTTTTGAGGCCACTGAATCACCCCCTCTTAGTTATTACTAATAGAGTTGGACAAGGAGGAATTGGACGCCATAGGAAACAAGGATATGAATGTTGCAGATGACATATGGCCAGACACCACTATGGACAACATTGTGGATAGCACAATCATCGACATAACTGATGATCCAGTAGAAGAAATATAGAAAGATGAAGATGTCATTGTTACCAAGGACAAAACCAATGAATAGGACACAACACTTGGCACTTCATAGGTGAATGTATCAAGCAACATGCCAATATTGATGCAAGCCATCAATATACTTCAAGAAGAAGATAAATCACTTGACAAAGATTCAAGAATTCTCAAGGATGCAGGGGATGAAGTACATAAAGACAACACCGATGAACAAAATGTCATCGAAGATACTCATATTGTAACCAAAACTGAGAAGGTTACATAAGGAGATTTAAATCAAATAGATGGAGACACAACTAAGAAGAATGAACACACGAAGGAAGATGAAGTACATAAGGATACCGATGAAGGTGAAAAAACAAAAGATGACATTCAAGAGGTAACCAAACAAGTTTCTACAGATAATGTAAAGGTTGATGTGGACACATCCACTCAAAACCAACAAGTTGACACCAAAGCACAATAGAAAAAAGAAGAAACACCACAAATTGTTATAGTAGTCATTATTTTTCTTATTAATTAAATCATGTTGATTTAATTAATTAATTTATTACTCTTTAGTGCTTAAGCTTTCTCTTAGGTGCATTAATAATTAATTCTTTTATTAATTATTAATGTGCAACCTAGCTTTTTTAGGCTTTAGGGTTTTGTTCACCTTTATAGGTTGAACCTTCTAATTCTTTTTTCATTAATTCAGATTATAATTTCACTTTCACATTTTTAGCAACTTCTGATTTCTTCTTTTTCCCTCTTTCTGCTTCTCTCCTGTAATAGGTTATTTGCATGCAGGTATTCTTAGTGTTCTATAGATTTATTTATCAAATCCTACATGGTATCAGAGCCACATTGTTGCTACCTGGTCTGGTGTTTTTGAAGTAGTGATTTGAGGGAAAAAACCATAGTTTTTGGGGGGTTTTCTCTTCAATCTGAAAGAAACACATTTTTTTGGAGCACTTTGAGTGAAAACGGACTCCACCATCATGCTTAGAAGGCCTGTGAGATCACTTTTTTATATAAAGTTTTCCATTTTTGGCTACAGTGATCTCTGGGAAAATTTTCTCTCTCGTAGGCTATATGACACAAATTTCAAGGAGAAAAAAGTTGAAAAAAATAAAAAAATTAGAAAAAAAACAAATTTTGTTTTTTTTACAAAGTTTTTTTCAAAAAAAACCAATGTTTCTAAATCTTTGTTGAAAAAAAATCCTTTTACAAACAAAGGAAAAGGTGCGTACCATTTCAAAAGTACCCTCATGTGTAGCAAGGTATGCATATGTAGGAGTGATGTTAGTGGCCACAGGTCACAGATAGTGATTAAATTTGACGTTCATGAAACCGTCACACAGTTTTGACACTTCTTCAAAAAAGGTAGCCTTCAGTATTTTGGCCATATCTTTTGCATACGGTGTCCGTTTTTGAAAAATGAAATATTGTCGGAAAGCTCTTTTTGAGCTAGAGATGATGATGCTAGTTTTGTATCAATATTTGGCCATTTGAGTACCTATTTTAAGTTTCAAAGTTGCAGCTTCTGTTTCCCTCCTCCTTGCACCAGGTTTTGATCGAAATGCAGTAAGGTCATATTTCTCAATTTTTTTTCATTTAGAAGAGTTATCATCAGTTTTTCTACTCACCCTTCAGTTGTTATTCTTGAACGGGGTAATTATGATTCATGGGAAAAGGGTATACTTACACATTGTAGGTGGCTTAATATTTTTCCTTATTTGTATGATCTCATACCCAAACCAGCCACTTCAAAGGGAAACCTAGCATGGGATATTATTAGAGATCACATAGTAGGACCTATAGTGTCTAGTGTTGATCATGACACTCTGTTGGCTATATCAGACATTGATTTTCCTCACCCACTTTGGAAACATCTTTGGGAGATCTATGGAGACCCTAATCTCTCTCCATTCCTAGCAGATCTTGCTTCAGATTGTCTCATACCCATTGCTTGGAGAGAGAATACACCCTTTCATCATGATACTCTAGAGGAGCTTGATTATTTAGACACCCTTACATGTTCTGATGGATTAGAGGCTTGTCTCACAGGTCCCACTCTTCAGGTTGAGACTTCATCAGCATCTCTTGTTGCTCCTGATTCTGTGCAGTAGGGAATCATTCATCTTCCAGACATAGATACTTTGGACTCTTATGTTGCAGACATATCTTTCTTGTTTATTGAGTCTTATACTACAGATTTGGAGGATTATTTTGAGGACATTCATCTCCTCTACCTTGACAGTCAGGTTATTACTGTTTGCCCACAATTATATGTGCATTCAGTAGTTGCATTTTAGGATTCTCCACATTAGTTTGGATTTGGCATCATTTTTTTCAGTTTAGACAGAGAGATTCTTCAGCATCCAATCATGGCACACATCCTGAGACAGATTGGTTCATCACTCTTCATAGGGTTTCTTTGACATTGTCCTTTAGATTCATTTCTTCCCAAGGGGAGGAATATCATTTGCTGCTTCAGGATCTCCTTTTGGATTCTACATCAGGCATCTATCATTGTGACAGGAGTTTCTTCATTATGGGGGGACTTTGGTGTCTCATCCCTCTCTCATGGGGGGGCTAGTTGTACTTATGGTCTTGAGAGAGTCTCTTGAGCCATTTATTTTCTATTTTTTTCTATC
>MU226709.1:10671-28090 GCA_018584345.1 Thuja plicata | reverse complement strand
TCAAGTGGGTGGAGTCCTTAATCACTCCCTAATGGATTGTGACAACATTAGGAGGTGGGTCAGGATAGAATTAGGATTAGAATTAGATTAGCATGAGGGGGAATAGGTTGGGATGGGTTAGAACCCAAGGTAGAAGTGGTTGAGATAGGTTAGGTTGGGTTTAGGGGAATATAAATGAAATGAATTAAATTTATTTAATTCATTCAAAAAAAGGATATTAATTATTTAAACAATTAATTTCTTTTTAATAATCAATAGGACTATAGCCAATTTAATTAAACTAATTAGGCTAGGGGAATGGGTTCTTTTGCAAGTGGGAAATTGATTTAGGAGTTTATTTAATTCCTAGAAAATTAATCATTTTAGCCATGTATTTGATTGATTATTTGATTTTGGCTAAAAGTAATTAAATTAGTGATTTGATCACTTTAGGAGATTAAATTGATTTCAAAATAATTATGCCAAGTAGTGACAGGGTCGTTTGAACATAATTGGGGGTATGATCACACTTAGGGAAAATAGGGTCTATAGTCTGAGCAGACCAAATCCAGGTGGTTACATTTGCCCCTCTTTGAATTGATGTGCGAGCAACGCATTGATTGAAAGAAAGTTTTTGAATTTGACTTTAGAAAGATTGAGAATTCCATTCTTGGTTGTTGAACAAAATGTTGATGAGATCAGTCTAACACCTGATTGAACTAAACTGATAGAATTTACTTTGAACTTGGTGGTCATACAAAGGTCAATAAAAGATCTTAAAGATACCAATTTTGAACTTGGTTATCATTCAAAGATTGATAATATTGATTCCAAACTTGGTTGTCATTCAAAAGTCAGTAATAATCTGCCAGGAGCTTAATAAGAATCTTTTAAAATGAGGAAACACAAGATATCCAGCTTATCAGAACCAAATCTTTCTATCTAATAGTTTTGACTTAGTCAAGAAAATTGTCATGCTCCTAGTTTGTTTGATAACAAAGTCATTTTAATGTTGTTTTGAGAAAAATTTTAATTGATGATAGTGTGATCATGCCCCCTCAGGAGCAAAATTGAAGGAAAATAATAAAATCCCTTTGTTGAAATGATGTATCACTTACAGGAAGTGGTTAGGGCAAGAAAGAACAAAGTAGAAGAAGTGGAAAAAGATGGTGTGTTTAAAAATAAACACACAAGTACCAAGTTAATTACATGAAAATATGGGTGGTGAGATTGAAAAAATGATGTTAGACAAAGATTTATGATAAAATGTGCATTTTGATAGATTCTTGGAACAAATGAAGAAAATCTGTAGTTTTCAGAACTGTCACAAAAATGGAACCGTGCTATGTAAAACACCCTAGGCACCTTCGATTTGGTTCCCAATTGATTAAAAAGAGAATAGAAATATAGTTTCAGTCACCTGGGAGGAGTTTCAAAACTTCTAAATAGCTCAAAAGACCAATATATAGCTCAAAAATTACCATTTTACTATTCATTTTCACTTTTATCCATAGTAATCCTGAGAGCTCTGTAAAGAAGATGGTGGTCCCTGTGAGGAAGTATCATTTCAAGATGAGCTCTCAACATCAGTGCCCGGTCGACTACCCACCTCCGGTAAGTGCCTGAAAAACTACCTCATGAATTTCGCAAATTTGAATTTCATGCATTTTTGTAGCTTATACATTTCTTTTAATTTTGAGTCGCATCCGGTATTCTGAATTGCAACCTATCAAACCTGTGTCACATCTGGTATTTCTCGAATCACATTCAGTTTTTCTAGATTTCTGCATCGCATCCAAATTTTCTTGGATCACATCCCATTTGTTTGTTTTTGCCTTGTTTTGAGTTGAAATTTGGTTTTGCATCGTACCCTTTCCATTGAGGATCGTACCCTACTTTTGGGGTTGCATCCTATATTTTGAGAATTGTACCCCATGGTCTCAATCGCATCCTATTTTTCTAGGATTGGTGTAGATTGGGATCTCTACCTAGATGTTGCAGATGTAGGGTTCTTGGATGGGTACACAGCAGAGATGCTCCAACATCCATTTCCTCATTTCATAGTGCTTGAGGAGATTATTACTCACATAGATGAGCCATTAGATTATGATCCAGATGACCATCCTATCAGAGGGAGAGGAGGAGCTCAAAGGGATAGGGGCACCGACAAACATGGAGGCAAAAATGATGGTAGGGATGGAGGTAGAGATGGTAGGCATCCTCCTCCAGATGAGGGGGATGATGGTGGAGATGATAGGGGTGGTGGTGCCATGGGTGGCCATGCAGATGTTTCTAATGGGAGTGAATAAGGTCGGCGCACTCGATTCATATTTGTGGCTTCGAGGATAGATCCAGGTCCATTACTCATAGGAGATCAGCAGAGGTAGCAGGAGTAGTAGAGATAGCCTGACAGAGGATAGGATAAATCATAGGATAGGCCTTCTAGATAGGATACAGGCATGGGATCTGGTAGAGATGGTGATTCTCTTTCAAAGTGTGAGCAGGAGAGAGAGTATCTGAGGGCACATATCATAGCTCTAGAGGTGAGAGGCACATCAGTAGAGTCTAGGATTTCCATATCAGATGCTTTTCTTGAATAGGGATAGGTAGATGGAGAGACTTTGAGTAGAGAGAGACATACAGGCCCACATAACCACACATCAGGGAGAGAGGGCCACATACTACTATGCCCTTTATCATGTGGCAATGCTGGAGGGGCAGAGAGAAGTGTCATTTTCATGGTTGGCCCAGTAGTCAGAGAGGGCCATGCCTCCTCCACCTCCATTTGTACCTCCTCCTCCTCCTCCTCCTCCGGATCAAGGAGAGGAGGGAAGCCAGAGCTGAGATAGTTTGTCTCATTTTGTATATCTGAGTTTATATTGTATATCCGGATCCTACTGAGATCCCCTTTTGTACATGAAACGTACACACATATATGTATCTAATTCATCCTGACCCCTGGATATGCTAATACTTGTCATGCCATATTTTATTTTATTTGTACCATGTTCAGACACACATATATGTAGCTTTTGATCCTGATACATCTTATGATTGTCTCTTTTCTTTGATAGAGTTATTTGTACATGTGATGATATCTTGGTCTCTTGATGAGTTAGATTTAGATGATGAAATCATTTTATGTTACTTTACTGATATAAATATGTCTCAAATGATGCTATGTGAATATGCAAAATGGATATATTTTTGAGTTTTTCTTATGCAATTAAAAGGTATGGATGCACTTAGGAAGTAGAAATGAAATGCATAAATGCTTTGTTTTTATATTGTCCTTCTGTCTTATCTTAATGAATGCAAAATGTATGCTATGGATGTGCAACGATATTTATATCAGTAATAGTAAATGGATGCGATTTAACTTGGTATTTTTAGAAGAAGATAGAAATTATTTTTGAGCACAAAACTCGTGATGCCTTTACTTCTTTCACAAAATGCATTATGCAATCTCTAAATGCAGCTACATGAAGACTCTTAGGACTTGTCACTGATTTGCAGATATTATAACATGCTTATCATCATTGGGTGCTTTTCAGAATGGATACCACTTGATAGTACAACCATCACTAATACCCATTGATATTATGAAAATATGAATACTATGTTTATTGGAATGTCAGAAATAGACTTAGGCATCAAATAATAGAAGCAAAGATGACAAGATAGTCACCTTCCTTTTAATATACCAGATTCTGTGTAAGGCAAGATATTGGACCCATAATGACCTTGAAAATTCATATCCTTGGGTACATTATGCTTCATATACCTTAGTGAGAATCTGAGTCAGAAAATAGACAAGGAAACCGTTCCAACCTTATCGTAGTTTACACATAAAAAAGATCGAGATATATGCGGCTATCCACCCATAGTGGCAACTCTAACCATAAACATCCAAGTTAGGTGAAATTTATAGGTTCATTTAGAACAACCACCATACACAGAAAATGAAGAAAATGTTATGCCCCTTTTCCTTGTGACTCTTTGTCTTTGTACAGACGTCATGGAGTAACTCAGAAGACATAACAATCATCAATTGTGAATCATTCAAACAAAATTTATAACTTCTTAGATGCTCCTAGTTGAATTGTCATCAGAACATAAAAGACTTATAATCAAACCAAGATCAAACTATATTTAAGTAGTATTGATTCGTCTTGCAAGAACAATATATATTCATCAATCAAAAATTTAGATTTAAAGAAATATGTCTCCAATGTCTATGTACATCATTGTTCCTATTTTCAATCCAAAGTAGGTTTTAGGAACACAGTTCATGTTAGTGCAATGCTTGTGTCATCCTTGTTTGGTGAACGAAATAGTGGTAGTGAAAGTATCAGAAAGTATTGTATTATGAGACAAACCATCCTATGAAGACTTAGCAGATGCAACCTATCAGACTGGAAAAGATGCCCCCAGTGCAGAATGACTCGATCCTAAGAAAGAAATGTAGACAAATCCCAAGTGAGGATAAGATAGTCATTTGGGAAACAAAGTCAGCATTTTAGCATAGGTGAAATTTTGAATGCTCAGTATTAGTGATACTTTGATAGAATGGACTATAGAACACAAGTGACACCTGATTGCTAGGTTTTCACCACTTGGCAAGATCTTTTCTTTCTTTTTTTCTACCAAGATGCCTGTTTGACTAGGTGCTCATCAAGGCACTTTTTTCTTTTCCAAATTTTTTATTTTATTTTTTCTATTTTTCCTTTTTTGAATGTTTTTGTAGTATCAAGACGCCTGTTTACTAGGTTTTCACCAAGGGTACCCTTTCTTTGGGACTTTTTCCATTGTTTTTGGATTTCTTCAGGATTAATTTTCTAAATATTTTTGTTATTTTCTAAGAACTATTTCACTGTATAGGCTCTGCTAGCAGAACATCAAGCGTAGAACCACTTCAAATGTAGAGTGTTGATAGGATCTAGAAGAACATCTCCCTTAGGTGTATCTAGTTGATAAGCTCTAGCCTCAAAAGTAGTAGTGATAACATAAGGTCCTAACCAATTAGGTTCAAAATTTCCTTTCTGCTCTCTCTTAGGCTGGTTTTTAGGATTCTCTTTTAAGACGAGATCTCCTACTTCAAATTTGCATGGTTTGACCTTCTTGTTGTAGCCTTTGGACATATGTGCTTGGTACACCTTCAGATGGTCGAATGCCTATTGTCTATGCTCATCTAGTAGGTCCAAAGAATTCACCCTATCAATGCAGTACTGCTCATTAGTAACAAGACCATGTAAAGATATTTGCAAAGATGGGATTTCAACCTCAATAGCTACTACTACTTCAGTGCCATAGACTAGAGAAAATGGCATAGCTCTAATCGGTGTTCTTATTCTTGTTTTGTAGGCCCATAGTGCTAGATTTAGTTGTAGATGCTAGTCTCTGCTAGACTCACTTACAGTTCTATGTAGGATTTTGAGAATATTCTTATTGGATACCTTAGCTTGTCCATTACCTTCAGGATAATAGATTGAGGAGTAGTGTTGAGTGATGTGGAACTGTTCACAAAGATCATCAATGTCTTGATTTTCAAATTGGCCCCCATTATCTATTACAATTGAAGAGGGTATCCCATATCTATAGATAATGTAATTTAGAATGAACATAGCCACCTATTTTCTAGTGGCTTTGATTAGTAGCATGGCTTCAACCCACTTTATGAAATACTCAGTGGCCGTAATGATGAATTTGTGTCTATTTGAAGAATTGGGATATATTTTTCCAACCAAGTCAAAGGCCCATTACTAAAATGGCCAATGTGTAATGAAAGGTATGAGTTCTTTGGCAGGAGCATGGATGAGATTTCTATGTCTGGCATTTATGACATGTTTTTGAGAATTGAATAGCATCTTTTTCCATGGTAGGTCATTAATAGCCAACCCTGAGTAGTTTCTTAGCTAATGAAAAGTTGTTCAAGTGTGATCCACATACACCTTTATGGACTTCTTTTAATGCGAGATCAGACTCTTTAAGTTCTAAACATTTAAGAAGCGTACCATCTAGACCTCATTGATATAAGTGATTAGTTATGAGGACATAATGCGATGTTGTCCTAATCAGGGCTCTCTTCTCATTTGTGGATAGATTAGTAGAAATGGTTTGGTCAGTGAGATAGGCAAAGATATTGGAATATCGAGATTGCTCTGGGGCATTTAAAGCATAGATTACTTGGTATTCAAGGGTATCAAAGGTGGGATAGGATAATTATTCCACCAAGAAGTCAAAGAATAATTGATGTTCCTCTATTTGTAACATAGATGCCAATGTAGCCATAGCATCTATAGCTTTGTTCTATGTTCTGGGTACTTGCTGGAATGTGATGAAGATAAAATATTTCTTTAAATCATCAACCAGTTGCTTGTAGGGCATCAACTTCTCATCTTTCATCTAATAATCATCATTAACTTGATTGATAATTATTTGGGTGTCACCATACACGTGTAACTCTACAATCTTCCACTCCATAGCTAGCTTAAGACCGTTTATCAATGCTTCATATTTTGAAATATTGTTTGTGCATGGAAACATAAATTTGTAAGATTTGGGAATCTTGTAACCTTGAGGAGTTATGAATAGGAACCCTGATCCAGAGCCTTATTGAGTGAATGAACCATCAAAGTACATATTCCATGGATATTTAGTTAGATGCATGATTGTTTCATTAGGGAATTCAATCTTTAAAGGCTCATCATCCTGAAGTGGTGAATCAGCCAATTAATCTGCAAGCACCCATCCTTTAATGGCTCTCCTTTTGACGTACTCAATTTCAAACTCAGTCATAATTAGGACCCATTTTTCTAAGCATCCTATTAATGATGTTCTGCTTAAAAGGTACTTTAGAGGATCAATCATAGCAATGAGCCTTACTATATGTGGCAACACGTAGTGTCTCAATTTTTGTGATGTGAAGATGACTGCTAAGCATGCTTTCTCAATAATGTTGTAATTGAGCTCATATGTGACTAGTGTTCTACTAATATATTAGATAGCTCTCTCTTTATTTCTTTCTTTCTCTCATCCTCTTGTGCTAGCAATACTCCTAAGGATGTAGGTATAGCTGAAATGTATAGGAGTAATGACTTCCCATGAATAGGTGCCATAAGAAAATGAGGAGTAGCCAGGTATCCTTTCCATTCTCTAAAGTTGGCTTCACAGTGTTCATCCCATTTGAAAGTGACCCCTTTGTATAGTATTTTGGTAAAGGGTTGTGCCCTATCTAGAAGTTGGGACATGAATCTCCTGATTTACTAGAGTCTCTCTTGTAGTGTCCTCATTTGACTGATGTTGCATGAAGGAGCCATCTCTAGTATAGCCTTAACTTTAGTGGGGTCTACCTCAATTCCTTTTGCTAAAACTATAAACCCTAAGAGTTTTCCTGATTGGATACCAAAGGCACACTTCTTTGGGTTGAGCCTGAGTTGGAACTGCTCCATACAATCCAATATTTTTCTTAAGTCATCAATGTGAGTATGTCTTTCTTTGGATTTAGCCAAGGTGTCATCTACGTAATCTTCCATTTTTTTATGCATCATGTCATGGAATATAGTAGTCATTGATCATTGATATGTTGTGCCTGCATTATTTAGCACAAATGGCATGATGTTCTAGCAAAAGGTGCCCCATGCGCATGTGAATGCAGTTTTCTCTTGATCCTTGGGGTAAATTTTGATTTGATTATATCCTGAGAATCCATCCATTAATGAATACATCTGGTAGCATGTTGTAAGGTCTATGATCATGTCAATGTTAGGTAGTGGGAAGTCATCTATTGGACATGCTTTTTTTAAGTCTCTGAAGTTTGTACAGATCCTGATAGATTTATCATATTTAGACACGAGAACCACATTGGAGATCCATCTTGCATAGGCAATGACTCTGATAAATCCAGCTTTCAACAATTTCTCTAGCTCTACTTTTACCAGTAATGCAACATGAGGATGCATCTTTCTAAGTTTTTGTTTCACCAGGTTAATCCCAGGAGCTATAGATAGATTGTGCATGATCAATTTAGGATCCAACCCTGGCATATTGGTATAAGACCATGCAAAGTTGATCTTCTTTTCCCTCAGGAAATCTATGAACTATCTTCTCTTCTTCTAACAAAGATTATGCAAGGTGTACTACTTGAGGATCTTTAATGGTGCCCAAATTTACTGGCTGTGTTGGTTCAATCAACACTGAAGATATTTCCTAAAAGTGTTTAGAGAGGACAAGAATATCATCCGTTGGCGCCTCTGAGAGGTTTTCACCATTGAATCATCTTTTATTTTTACTATTTTAGGATCTGACACTGCCACAATGTGGTTTTCACCATTAGTCCCCTTTTTTTTCAGTTTTTGACTGAGAAACCTGATATCCTCCTGTGATATGCTCTCTCTCCTTGCATTGGTGGAAGAAGGGTAAGGTTCACATGCATTGAGATAGAAAGCCAGGGTATAGTCATTGGGAAAGTCAAGGATAGGCATAGGATTTGTGTTATTCTAATTAATGAGGTCTGGGTGTATCAAAGATAAGGAATTAGACTTTGGTAAGGACAACATTGCGTTAGCATCAAGACCATTAACTAAAATGACATGTCCTATTAAGTTAGTTTCTTCAATGTTTAGATCAATAAGAGTTAAATAATCATAAAAAGGGTCATTGTCAATCATATGTGCACCAAAATCTAGTGACTCATTAGTAGAAATCTCATCATCATCTCTCTATAAAAGGAGTCTTCTTGCTTGTAGCCTCTGAAATTCTTCTAGACTTATGAGAATACTAGTCTCTTCATCAATGATTGGGGGAAGGAACTCTTCTTCTACTTTAGGATTATAAGTGTTGTTGGGAGTAGTGTTAGACTATTCATGAGGAGCTAAGAGAGCTACAAACATGTGAATTATATCTATTCCAATATCTTTAGTGATGACATATAGCTCATCCCATTCATAATCATGAGAGTTAGTGACCTCATCATCAGATCTATTTAAGTATTCAGCAATGGTTGTTTGATGTACCCGGTTAGCTACCTATGGATCAAAGTGTGGTAGATCAAGGACATGTGAAACCATGACCAATTTCCCCCAGTTAGTATGTAAATCCTATTGTTGGGGTGTTCTTTTTGTAGTTTTTTCTATCAAGGGCATTTCTGAATCATCTGTTGTTGAGTCTCCTACCTCTTGAATTGGTGGTTGTGCTAACAAAGGCATGTGAAGATCTTGTGTACCTCAAATCTAGGTACATAGAGATCTCCTTAATAGTTGGGATTATTTGTGCCAACATGTAATAACCTTTCATAGGACTACTGCTTTAGTTCATCTATTTTTTCACTTCCTTTGTTTGAGGTTGGACTATCTTTTGAAGCAGGTTTAGCAGTTTTAGTATTAAAACCCAGTCCTATTTTGTCTCTAGTATTGCGGAATTCCATGGGTATAGGCTCAATAAGCCCTCATCCTATGTCATTTAGAGGTCCCTTTCCTTTGTATCCCATCTATTTGAGGAAATCATATCCCTTTCCATACTATTCTGGGGATATCTCTACATGTTTGACCTTAGCTTCCATAGGTTCTCCTTTGTATAGCTAGTCCAAGACTTCCTATTCTGCTGTGTTATCTAAAGAAGATGTGGATGCCTTTATCATGCTAGTTTCTTTGTGTACTTCTGGCTCCTTGTATATAGTAGGTGTGAATTTTGATGAAGGTTTTCCGTAGGATCTTGGTGATACTAGAAGTTCTATCAATGATGGAGTCAGGTCCAGCTTGTATTCTCCCATACCTGTTTCTTCAAGTTTTAACATTTTGCCAAAACTCTTCATAACCATGTCCTTGGTAGTTTCAAGAGAAATCATATCCATAGCCTCCTTGTTTTGTGGGATCATATTACTTACTTTGATATTATTACAAGTATAGTTAGCATCTGCAGGAATAGTCACTTCCACCCTATTATGTGGGAACTTTATACACTGGTGGTAAGTGGATGGCATAGCTTGCATTTTGTGAATCCATGGTCTTTCCAATAGTATATTGTAGTCCAGGGGTAGATCTAGAACTTGACATATGACATCCCTCTCAATTGGTCTGACCCTGATAGGAAGAAAAATAAGTCCTTTAGAGGATATTTCTTCCTCATCATATGCTTTGATAGTTATTTTTCTTCTAGAGTCAAATGTTTGTTCTAAGAGACCCAGTTTCTTGATCAGATTAAGTGTACAAATATTCAATCCCGTGCCTCCATCTATCAACATGTGTCTAACATGGGATTTATGAATGATGACTTCGATATGGAGGGGTTGATTATGTGGATGTGTCAATGACTTATCATCCTCTTTAGAAAAGGAGAAGTAATGTGGCACCAAGATGTGATTGACCATCACTTGGAATTTGTCTATATCAATATCCTTTGGGATGTTAGCAGCATGTACAGCTTGTTTTGGATTTACCGATGTACTGTGGATATCTTGAGAAACTCAAAAATGGAAATTTTGGTAGAGGTTCATTGTAATTGATCTACCAAGTCATACTTTTCTCTAGGAATAGTAATCATGTGCTTTGCTATTAGTTTAGGAATAGTAATGATAGGAACCTTAGACATTGATGTTGGTTTTGGGAGTCCTTTGATCATGACCTATGCTTGGCTCCGTGTTATGACATTTGAGTGGAATGAAACACCTTTGATTGTGACCACATTAATTGATTCAGTCTTAATGTCTAGCATATTGATCACATTGTCATTATTGGAATAGGTGTAGTTTACTTCATTACTCTTCCCTTTAGATGTTTCTCCTTTGTTGTAATTAGGAAATGGTTTATTGAATGCTATATGATCCTCATTGGTAGTGTGTCCATCCACTTTGATCTTACCACCTTCAATGAGGTCTTGAATGACATGTTTAAGTTTAAGGCAATTATTAGTTTTGTGCCCCTTGTTTTTTTGGAAGACAAAATAGGAATTATCATCCCACCACCTTGGTTTGACTGCTTGTTCCCAGGGTTTTGAATTAGGAACTGTGAGAATCTTTTTATCCAATAGGGTCTTCAAAATGGTCTCAAGAGGTTCTCCCAAAGGAGTAAATGTTCTTTGAGGTTTTGAAGTCCATGACCATCCTTTACCATTATCATTTTTTGTTTTGGGTATGGGGGTCGTGACCTTGACGTCTTTGCTTGCCTGCATGCTGTTAGTCAGATTGAACACCTCAGGTTTAGGGTTAATGTTAGAGGTGTCAACTACTCTGTCATTAACAACATTCTTGTTTTGCTTCCACCATTTAGGCTTGGAGTTGGAGTTGTTGGTTTTGTTTTCATTTTGAAGGGTGATATCCCCCCTTTTGACCATGACTTCCTTGATAGGGAGGGTATTCTTAATCATTCTGTCGAAGCTTGGTGAGTCTTGCATTTGTAATGCGTAGTTCAATTCAGGAACTAGGTTATTAATGAATATTTCCATCTTCTCTGATTCAGGAATGGCCCTTGAATATCATGCAAAGATCTTCCTCTGTCTTTGTAGGAAGTCTGTAAATGATTCACCAATCTTCTGTTTAGTATTACATAGATCAATCATGGTAACATCATGTTTTATGTTATAGGAGTAATGTTGGATAAATAATTGAATTATCTCCTCAAATATTTTGACCTTAGGGTTCAGCTTTGAGAACCACTCCATGGCATTACCTCCTAGACTTCCCAGAAATATTCACATGAGGTATGTATGTTCGTGCATGTATTCTATGCTCAAAGCACAGAATTCCCTTACATGATCATGTGGGTTAGTTTCTCTTGTGTACTTGTCATACTTCTATCTTGATGTATTAGGAGGAAATGGGACCATAGTAATACTTTTATCAAAGGGGAATGGACAAATGGAGTCCAAAGAGTATGGTGATTTTAGTTTAGCTTTCTCTTGTTTGAGATTTGTAAGCTTTGTTTGCATCAATGTTAGTTGTTTGGCAAGAACAGATATAGGATTCGGTACTTCCTTTTCTTTGATTTGTTCCACATCATAATCCTTAGGTAATTTGACACCCATGGATGCTAGATGGAGGAAGTATTTCTCTTTATCCTCATTAATCATCTTTTCCATTATTTTATGGAGCCTCTTGCTCTGTTTGAGTTTTTCATATTCTTCTTCACTGATTTCATTCTCATTGCCAGACTCAAATAAGGAATGGTCGAACGTGGGTTCTTCTTCCTCATCAGTATCTTTGGGATTTTGGTGTTTTCCATTGTTATATTCCTCAAAAACCTCAATCCATCTGTGAGTGTTGCTATCCATTTGTGGAGAGTCTAGATCAAGTAGGGAACTATGAGTTGTTTCTCCTTGAAAGTGTGGTGTTTTAGGAGGCACTTTCAATCCTTTAGATGTGTACTTGTTGTGCCTTGTGTTAACCATGAATTTGTATCTTAACTTTCATCAATGTTTCCCAATAACGTCGGGTAGGGTCTCAAATTGTTCAAGTGAGTGTGTCTAGGTTGAGGTATCATTTGATTTTTGGTGGAGGTAAATGATTCTAGCGTCAGAGGGTTAGAATGCCCTGATAGTGAGCTAGGAATCAAGTATTTGTAAGAAGTGGATAGACCACACGTATTGCAACATATTATGAAAAATCGAGAGGACATGCAAGGTGAACGTCTAAAAAAGTGTTTTGAAATAATGATAGGGAGATGAGAAAGGACAATAGGGATAGACTAAAGAGCCAAAAGGGTATCCAAATAAATTGAGACTTTCTAATAAATTATCTTGCAAGTGCCCACTGTCCTTGATGTGAGCTCCTAGATGCGATCCTAGACATACTGGATGTGAGCCATTGATGACCCTAGATGTGAGTTTAAATACTAGATGCAACTGTGTGCTAACTAGATGCGATCTAGGATACCAAATGTGAGCCTAAATACTGCATGCAATTTGGGAAATTTAGGATACGATTTTATGATATCTCTGTTAGTTTTAATCAATTTTGAAAAGTTTGTTTTGGAAGTGCATGAAGCTTGTCTGATTGTAGTTTTTGCATTCTGATATTTGTTGGTGAATAAAAATACATGCATTGATCCAAGATTGAATTTTGTTGTTTATTTGAAGATGTTATCTTTTTAATATTTTTCAAACACGTCAAATAGATTTGCATTGTTAGGAGGGTGAAACAGACACATCTCTTTCCTATTTTCTAGGTGGAGGATGAAAATATTTACTCATCAACTTAGGCACACACTCAAATGCTAATCAAAATACAGCCATCACCAAGCACGCAATGACTCCAGTCATGATGCTATATTGGCTAAATCCAAACACAAGTGAGGGTACGATATGATGAGTGTATTGGGGAAATTACTTTTTGCCTTGCACAAAGATTATCACCCTTTTGGGGGTGAATCAGGAATTCTTCCAGTTGAAATGTTATCTATTATTGGGAAATCCATTCGAAACTATCCCCCATAGAATTGTACAAGGCAAAATTGAGGTGTATAGTCCTATGAGTACCTAAATATGTGTATTCTCACAAGAAAGATTCAAGAGGCTCTGCTCTACACATACCCAAGCATGTTCAAGGAATGACGTCGAAATTCCATGTACAAAATCAGCTCTATCTTTCAAGGCTTTGGCCTATGAGGAAGCAATTATTTATAGTGAGTTGGAAGGGTTGGCATAAAACCTTTCCTCACTTGGGTCATTCCCAAGAGATTTTTTCCTCAACTGGCAGGCCCTCTACTATTAAATATGCGTACAAAGGATTGGCGAGTGTAGGACGTCTAGATTTATGATTCTTCTGAGGAAGAAGAGCATACTCTCCTAATCCATGTCATTTTCACCCAAAATAAAGTCAAGAAAATAGTTCATTCCCTCAAGCAATGTTGTGCCTGATTTAGATTTTCCTATTTAATGAAAACAGGATGCTTGAAGGGAAAGTTTTCTTGTTCAATTAATCCACAATCTTTAAATGAGTAGCTTGTTCAATTTTTTATCCAAAATTAGATGATGAAACTTGTTTAATTTTCCCACAATATTAAGTGCTTTGATTGGTCTAATTACTGATTCTAAGAGTAATTATACGATGATAATTTTCTTGTTTAGTTATCTTCAAATTATTTTCAACCCATAAACTAAGGTGTGAGTTTTTGATTTTCCTAGAAAGGAAAAGAGCATAGTCCTCTAGTCAGTTTAGTGGTAGATTGGAAAATATTATTAGTATGGAAAGAAAGTAAATAGAGGTCAAGATGGGGGGGGATAGCAACCTGAAAAACCATGTTAGTATCCCTTTCTTCAACTTTCACCAAAAAAACCTTGTATAGCAACCTGTAAACAATCGTTAGGCTGCAAAAATGTCAACAACACAACTGGTCAAGATGTTAGGGTTAGGCAAACAAAGTGTGCAAATTTTCTAACTAGATGCGAGCCTAAAATAACTAGAAATGATACCTTTTACCAGATTTGACCCCTTTCACCAGATGCGATAGTATGTTCACTAGATACAATCTCAAACTGGAAACGATCCAGGAAATACCAGATGCGAGCCTCATTTTCTGTGGTACGACAGCGTATCCCAGATGCGATTCCTTGTCACCAAAAATGACTCTGTACCTAAAAATTGGGCAGATAGATTAGTGTAAAATGATGTCACAATGAGGTCAAATCTCAATTTGAGGCCCACGGTGGGTGCCAAAAATGTGTGTAATTTTTTTACCAGTTTAAGAAAGACACAACACTTCAATAGATCATTGCATTAGCTAAAAAGGGGTTAGATGAGCATATAAAACCAGTAATATCGACCTATTTCTTTCTAACTACGAAGAGTGTGATTAATAACATAATAGCCCTTAGATTATGCTACTATCAGTGATATATACAACTTAGCATAAAAGATTTGAATTAAAAAAAAGCTATTAATCACTAAGCAATGCATCCTAGCTCTAGAAATGGAGATAATAATGATGCCTAAACATGAACTATGAAATGAAATGTGAGTCTATGTCTATTCTAATAGTATAAAAATGCATTTTCAATATGAGATAAAGGCTTATTTGCTCTAAAAAATGCCTTTTATTTATAGAAGAATGAGGAGAGAGAGGGGGGACAAAGTGCATTAATGAGTTGAAGAACTCATTAATGGTGTGTAAGAGAAATAAATGCCTCGGGCATTCAATAGGCATGGGGGAGACATGGGCTTAAGGAATCTTCATTAATGAGGCATTAATGAAAGCCTTAAAGAAGCATGGGAAGGGTGTAAGAGAGTGGCTTGAGAAAGTGGACTTGAGGAAGGAATCTTGAGATTCCTTCACTTTCTCAAGTGGGTGGAATCCTTAATCACTCCCTAATGGAATGTGACAACATTAGGAGGTGGGTTAGGATAGAATTAGGATTAGAATTAGATTAGCATGGGGGGAAAAGGTTGGGATGGGTTAGAACCCAGGGTAGAAGTGGTTGAGATAGGTTAGGTTGGGTTTAGGGGAATATAGATAAAATGAATTAAATTTAATTCATTCATTCAAAAATAGGATATTCATTATTTAAACAATTAATTGCTTTTAATAATCAATAGGACTATAGCCAATTTAATTAAATTAATTAGGCTAGGGGAATGGGTTCTTTTGCAAGTGGGAAATTGATTT
Organism: Thuja plicata; assembly: GCA_018584345.1. Classification (NCBI taxonomy): domain Eukaryota; kingdom Viridiplantae; phylum Streptophyta; class Pinopsida; order Cupressales; family Cupressaceae; genus Thuja; species Thuja plicata. The sequence goes on along the minus strand of MU226709.1, from coordinate 12,518 downwards.
AGGAGTTTATTTAATTCCTAGAAAATTAATCATTTCAGCCATGTATTTGATTGATTATTTGATTTTGGCTAAAAGTAATTAACTTAGTGATTTGTGTTGGAGATTTGATTCTAAGCAATTGATTGATTGTATGTTTGTCATTGATGACAACATATAATACATGGGAGTAATTTTGTATGTACTAATTAGAATGATGATATGAAGACTTGCATGGATAGATAGATGTTTTTTACATGTTTATTATGTTATGTTCATACACGTAGACCCAGATATGATGTTTCAGTAAAGTTATGTAATTCTGTTATTGGCAGTTACAGTTCTGGAAGTGTAACTGTTTATGGCCAATGTATATCACGTGTTTCTTGAGTTGTGCCTATCTTCTATATATGTGTGTGTATATTCATGATTAGTTATGAGTTGATGATATTAATCCAAAGGCACCAAACGTGTTTCAAGAAGATTGTAAAGTTAGAGTTAAACTGGTGAGGCTGACTTAGTGAAGCATCGTGTCTATTCAATTTATACTTGCACGGTTTTAATAATGATGGCATGCTTAGTAGAGCTGACAAGGATGTTATGAAGAGTTTTCTTATAGGTCCCGTGATCTCATACTTTGAGGAAGATACTTATAGAAAGTCAAAGGTGACACACTAAGTGTGAATGATATGAAAAGAGAAGAAAGATGTACATAGCAGATTATCAAAGTTGGTTCATTCATCAAGAGTCTATGTGAAAAAGAAGTGAAATATTGCAATACACTAGAATTGATCAAGATAGCAGGTCTACTCTATAGTTCATCATCAAATATAGTGCATATCTATTATACATAAGGTTGTAGCCTTCACCATCAAGCAGTGAGCTTTTGGACAGTGAGTCCACCACCCCTAATAGGGTTATTTGTAAAAGACTCCTAATAGTGTCTGACCCTTAATGAGGTCACTATACTTATTGCATTGTAAAGTACAACTCTTAACAGGGTTGAGATATCTTCTAACAGGGATTACTATAAACAAGTATAGTTCATTGTGGGTTTTAATTCCCACCGGGGTTTTTACCATTTGGTTTTCCCATAATCAAATTGTGTGTTGTGTACTGTATTATTTGATTAAGCATTTACTTTGGTTATCTTGGCTTTGAATGCCTCAATGCTGGTGTACTCTTGCAACATTAGTTGGAAACAATGTTCAGGTCATCTTGGCTTTTGTGCCTAGTGCTTACCTTCATTGCCTACATTTCATCTGATGAAGAGTCATATTCATATCCTTATGGTTGCATTGTGGTGCTAGTTAGGGTTGTATCGACTTTGATGTTCCAAAAAATGCTCAATGATGATGATTATACGATGAGTCCCACAACCATGTCCTAGATTTGCACCTTCATATTGCATCTAGCATAGGATTGCATTTTCATTGTAGACTTGCATTGTGACAATAATTTGGTGTTCTCTTCATTGCATTCTTTTGGGTTCATACTTTGGATATTTCTTCTTCACTATCTTGGTTTCATCACGACTGCACAAGTGTTTGATCCTCACTCTTGTTTCTTCACATGTTCTTTTGGTTACCATTTGTCATCCTGCATGAGATGTTAGTACCATACATATTCATATTCATAACTCATTATCATCTACACATGGCATTTGCGTTTCTCATTCATATATTGCATTTACAAGAATCATCTACATACATCTATACATGTGCATTCCATACATGTGAATTCCATACATTTACATATATTTAAAACATGTTCATACATTTGCATACATTCTAATCATCTAAACATCTAAGCATATAGGAAACATCTCATAAAAGACAATATGACACATGTGATGATACCAAAAGATGAGC
>MU226708.1:1972301-2008969 GCA_018584345.1 Thuja plicata | reverse complement strand
TGTCTTCCTGCTACAAATGCTGCTCAGTGCCATACGCTCTAAGCTACCCTCCACTCCCAAAAGAATAGTACACAAACATTACTAAAATAAGTACAAAACCCTAAAAAAAAACCATGGGAATGGGCATTTGTCGGAACAGGTAGTCTTGATTACCTAAATAGACCCAAAGACAATGACATGTCTACAACCAAGAATCTTGTTTCAGAGAGGAAGAGACGCAAAACGCAGAATGAAAGGCTCCTTCGTCCTCGGCCGCACTTGTTTCACTCTGCAAGTGGCGGTAATAGAAGTGTAAAATGAAGTTACCTTTTCTTTTTTTTTACCTTTATGCACGTGTTGGTCGAAATTTCGACCAACACGGTCATAAAAGTAAAAAAAAGAAAAGTTAACTTTTATATTGCAACCAAACAAAACAATTTTGCAAGTTGGTCAAAAAGTTTGGTCGCAATTCAGGGTCAAATCTATTAGTGTGTGGAGGTAAGTCAAACAATGTTGTATAAAAAATTTTGTGAGACACGTCCAACATTGAAAATATCACAAAGGTCTTTTGAATCCGTGAAGCCATTTTATTGTGTACCCCTTAAGATTCAGAATACATGTTGTTGCAAATATTATGTTGATTTTTCAATGCATCATGAACTATTATGGTCCATTCATTCTACTTTGCATACTAATGAAATGCTAGAGGATTGTGGTGCAAGTGGTCTTCCCAAATCATCAAGAGACTTGCTAGATCAATTTTTATGTCGTAAAGATGATGGTTGTATATTTTATAAAAATGATTTCTTAAATGACAAGTGCTTAGAATGTGGTGGCTTGTCCAAGTTTAGGACATGTTTTCATGAGGGTTTGGAACATGATTTTGGAAAGATACTCATCCAAAAAAGGTATATGAAATAGTGAAATATACATTGAAGAGTGGAGGTGAAGGCTCTAGATGTGAGTTAGTTGCAAAAGAATACAATGCTGCTGATTTTATTTCAGATTTCAAGACAGATATTTTTTACAAGTATGCAAGGCATAGTCACAGGTTTCAATGGTTGGGTCAACAATTCAAGATGTGTAAGGACACTTTCCCCATTGGAACTATTATATTCATTTTCAACTTTTCGGAGAACTATACATTGCAGCCCAAAAATGAGACTCAATCTCAATATTACAATTCCATTCAGGTTGCTATTTTGTACACATCACATATAGAAATTCCCCTGATAGCACAAAATATGAGCAGAAGATAATAAGAGAGTACCATTTTATATGAGCGATGATAGGTCTCACTCTCATGAGTTTGTCCAACATTGTTTCGAGAACCATTTTGACTTCTTGAAAGAAAATGATATTTCTATGGATAGGCATCTCATTTGGTCGGATAATTGCAACGATCAATTCAGGAATGCCATAATATTTTATTGGTTGTGTAGAATGCATGTGAAGAGAGGTGTACCTCATATTTGGAGTTTTTTTATGTCAGGACATGGGAAAGGGGAGCATGATGGAGGAAGTGCGTGTGTGAAGAGAGCTCTAGTTAAGGAGCAATTGAGGATTTAAGGTGTTGTACTTCTTGATGCTTGTTCTATTGTTGATTGGTGTACTTTAGCATTGTCACAGGGGGGACTCTTGATTCTACAGTGTGTAGATTCTTTTGGCTGGTTGAGGAGGGAACTATAGGAGATATATTGGATTTTCAAATAGTGAAAGACTCTTCAAAAATGAATTAATTTTGAAGCTCCGATAGTAGTACATGGACCATTTGGACACGAGAGTTATCTTGTTTTTGCCCCATGTGTTTTCAATATGATTGAGATCATTTTGAGTCAAGTGAGTGGGTGGATACATGGGTTCCACAGTATCTATCTCCTTTACCTTTGAAACTCTCTATAAGAAATGATGACACGGAGACTTCAGTTGAGTATGACCATCTTTCAGATCTTTTGCATCCAGGAGATGTTTTTCATTGGTTGCACCATAGGGGAATGGTGAGAGGTCAGATTATTGGTTAGCACATTGTGTACGAGGTAAACAGAAGCTTGCACAACCAATTATAGATGGTTATGGGTTCATGTATCCTACCGGTTTACTTGTTGTTGCGGGAACATGGCTGCGAACATACATGATTAGAAATAATGGAATTCTTGCATTTGAAGACTATGAGAAGCACAAAACTATTCTCATGTATTCACACCTTGTTATAGCAACACATATCAAGTTGTCAAAGCATTAAGGAATAAAAAAGGCAAAATAAATTTGGACTATTAGTACTCCTGATCATGAAACACTCTTGGAGACCCTGAAGGAAAGAGATGACCCTTTAGGAACACTTGACTAGGTCATAAGTTAACTCAGTGCAAGGTTTTCTAAGTTCGTTAAGCTTAAATTCAATACATTAATTTCACGCTTTTCTTGGATTCTATTTTTGAGTCATTAACTTGGTTTTGAAAGTGGATTGTAACTTGGTGTAGGAGCACCTATGAAGACACCTAGGGTCACCATGGATACAATTAGAGATAGAAGGACAAAAGAATCCTTAAAGGTTAATTGGGATCTTTTGAAGCCTATAATGGCAATTTGTAACAAACAATTTGATTTAAAAGTTAAATGTCCTAGAAGTCCTGATAAGGACTTAGGACCAAAATCATGTATGGGTGGTTAATAGTTCCAACAAGGGATCTAAGTACATATTTTCTCAGAAATAGGCAATGAAAACTCATAATTTTTTCTATTTACTTATGTCATTTGCATGGTTTGAATTCTTATAAGTTTGATTATTGTTTCTAACGCTTTAAGGATATTATTTTCATCATTTCAAACAATATTTGATTCTCTAAAAGTTCATTTGAACCAGATTTCATCAATAGGTGCTGACTGGTCTTTGAAAGTCATAGATTTTACTTGACAGTTTGGTCTTTTTGTAATGAAATGAATCATTCCATGAATGACAACACTTTGATTCTCATGTCCAATGATGCCATTATAACTTGTATAATATTTGTATAACATGATCTTATATAATGATTCCATTATGCACTTGTAATCTGTCAAGACAAGTTGTTTGGGGTTTGTTGGGACCCTAGGAAGTCTCGTGGTTAGCCTTGTGTCATTTGGAAGTCATTTGACCTCTTGGAGCAAGTGGAATCCCTTGGATATACCGTGAGACCTTGGGATTGTTTTACAAAGGTGGGATTGTTTCACAAAGTCCCGTCAACACACTCTGAATCGAGATGCATGTCAGCCTAGGCTCCCAAACCTGTGTCGGGACCTTGTCAAGAGCCACACCTTATACAATAAAGTGCATGTAAAACATTTATTACTACACACAAGTGACATACATATGCATGCATAATTAATCTTAAACACTTAATATCCTTTCCTTTGTTGACACATGAAGAAGGAACCCCCTCGTGCCCCCCACTGACATCAACTGATACCTACAAGAGTACAATAAGATGGAAATATATTAGTAAATTTATGTTTTTTATTGCTCTAATTGAGAGAGATTTAAGCATGTACACCAAATGATATAAAAAAACTAATTGGTACATAATCTACAATATACAGTATAGGTGTCAAGGCCAAATGAAATGGATGAAATTGTGGAGTCATCCACCTATCTCAACTCCTCCTCTGTCATTGCCTGAACATAAATGAACCATATATATATATATAAGTGCATGTAGTCATTAAAACTAATCTAAATAAATAAATTATTTTTAAATTAAATAGTTCATGTGACAAATTCATTTAAATAGTGTTTACTCTTACCATATCAACATGAGTCCATGGCTCTGCATACCCCTCCTCATCACTCTCATGAGACATAGATACTCCATGAGGTGTTGCAGCCTTTGTAGTTGCATCTCCTGTATCCTCCTCATCAATAATGTATTGATATGTATCAGCATCAGTAAGCAGTCTGAGGCACAAATTCTTGCACATAATGCAAGTATGGGGGATGCAAACATGTGAACTGCTGCCAGATGTTGATGCGCCAGCATCATCCACACCAAGAGGCAACAATGACCTAGTATGGGTGATTTGGATCACTCAGGATGTGAATGACCCTAATACTCTATGAGGTAGCTTCTATAATGATATCAGGATGCTACATAGGAGGAGGGGGTGAGACGTCAGTGGGGGGGGACAAAGGTATTGGCCTTTTTGCACTGGGAAAATGGCCTAGTCTGAGGAGCTCCTCCGCCTATGGCCATTTTGGGCCTCATGCTCCAATAATTTACATTGTGACCAAGCACAAACTTAGCATATAATTTTTTTATAAAACAAAAAGGGAACTCCAAATTGCTGTGGGGTGGTTTATCAAAAACCATCCACCAACGATCCCAAAAGTGTGTACGCATTGCATCGTTTGTGCACCATTTAATTGATAATTTGGGCTTTTTTAGGTCAACTTTTAATCCAGTTTCAAGATTAACAAAAAGGGAGGATATATCAGCTTTAGTTATATTAAGGGCCACAATCCCATCATGGTCAAGCCCATCATCAATTTGGGCATGCATATCGTCATGCCAATGAAGAGTAGCATTATGTTGTTGTGTAAGTGTGTCAATATTTTCAACAATAGTATTTAGGGTGGAAAGCATGGGACCTAATGTAGGTATATTCTGATATGTGTTTTGGAAGCCTCGTATAGTGTTCAAATTGTCTTGCATCAAATCCTCTAAAGATTGAGGGTTTTGAAACTGTTGTGGATTGTTTTGAGAATCATTATTTGGTGGGGGAGGGTTATTTTCTTCATTCTTGTCAGCCATGCCTGATTAGATAAAAAATAAATATAAATTTCAAATTGATTTCATATATTATTAAAAAATCAATAGAAAACCCTATTTCAACCAAAAAACATCATTTAACATTAAAATGAAAGAAATACGTCAAAATATATAAAGAATTCACTTACCGTATATACCCCAAAGATGAATTTGATGTTGGAGAAATCTAGTACCCAAAAAAATCATGTACGAGATAAACCTAGCTGTTTTCAATTTGTAGGAAATGAAAGAAATAAGAAAAATGACTCGCGGGTTTTGATTTATGCCATAGGTTTTGGGTACCAGAAAAAATTAGGTACCTAAAAAAATCAGGTACCCAAAAAAATCAGGTACCTGATTAGGCTTGTGCTTTGGTGTCAGGTTTGCCCAGGTGTATTGACACCCAAGCCTACTAAAAAGTCAACAAACATTTTCATGAGCTTTTGGGCGAGTGAAAAGTGGATTTTTTTTTCACATCGCCACTTTTTGGCCCCTCATCTTCTTGTACATACCCTCTATACTTTCTATTGTTTCCCTCTTGTTCATTTATATTTCACATCCTTACATATTTCCAAACTTCACCAACTATTTTCTATATTGTTTCTTTCATGTCCATCTCATTTTTTAGTTTTCTATACCCTTACTAATTTTTTGACATCCTCATGGTTTGTTTTGATTCTTTGACATTGAATTCACTTTCACTTTTCTATTCTTTATATATTATCCATGTTATTCAATTTATTTCCAGGCATCTATCCTTTCTATTATTTCCTTCTTGTTCATTTCTAATTCACATCCTTACATATTTACAAACTTCACCTACTATTTTTTGTATAATTTCCTTCATCTTCATTTCATTTTTAGTTTTCGATACCCTTACTGGTTGTTTGACATTCTCATGGTTTGTTTTGATTCATTGACATTCAATTCACTTTCACTTTTCTATTCTTTCTATATTATAATTGGTATTCAATAAAATTCCCCTAATCTATTCTTTCTACTATTTCCTTGATGCTCATTTCAAATTCACTTACTCTTTCATAAAATATTATAACCATACATAATTGTCAACTGAACAAATGATTTTTGAATTATATTCAAGAATCACTGTCATCTTGCATGCACACATTACCATTGAATATGAAAATGCATAACTATTTCTAATCAATCATCACTATTTAGATTAATCATCATTGTTTTATTTGTTCCATTTCACACTTCATCTTTCCGCTCACATCTTACACTTATAGTGTGAAGCATTGTGCATATGACTTTGGACAATTGAGTATGATCCAATCCTGACAACAAACATGGACACAGATGAGCGATGATTTTAATAAGATAGATTAGCGGTTGTCAATAATTATGAATATGATAGGGATAACTATATAAGGCACTTCACAAACTGACACTTATCAAGGTCTTCTTGCAACCTACTCTCCAAATGACGAAGATGAAGATATCCTAATATATCTCTATGATTCTTCCCCCTCACTACAAATACCAATTCCCCACACAAAATGCCTAATGGATATCCCATATCTACAAATTTGAACAAGATCAGTTCATATCCTTGTTAAGATCTTGTCTTCCTAATAAGATATTATTTCTATTCTAAATTATTCAAGGTCATTTTGGAATAATGGTAAACCAACTATATGAATATAGATATTTCTTAAAATATTATGGTCCACAACATAGAGAACGTAAAGAAATTATTTCATGACAACAGAGAATTCAAAGAGTAGTGACCAACCAAATCCCATCTTGGGTTTTTATCAAGGTATACATGATAACTCAAAATAATTTTTTTCCTACCATGCCTTGTAATGTCTACATTAAAAAAATTTCATGGAAAGAATGCAGACTAGCTACACCACCACATCTAGTTGACCCGAAAGGTTTCGACCATGAAGAACTACCAATGTAATTGTTAGGTTTGTATATACACATATATTGTTTCACATCCCTACTGTATTTTCTACACCTTATACTATTTTCCATCTCTACTGCACAATTGTTTGTGAAATTAAATAAACAACATGTCCACACATGTGTCAAACTATAATATATTTTCTAAAGGGAATCATACTTCTTATGTTCAAGCATCACTATCATATTATGCTATATTTTCATTCAATCTAAAAATGTACAACAGTTTCACATCAAGCATCACTGTTAATATTTATCAGCAAGCATCACTCTAAAAAATTACATGATTAGTTGGTTCTCTTTCATAGTTACAGATTATTTATTTTACTGCAATTTTAATAATTTGAATTATTGGTTTCTTAACAGTATATTTATCTTTAAATCATGAATGCTTTCATTTCTAACACACATATTCTTGTTATTGTCTATAGACATGATGAAGTTAGATCGATTAAAGGAGCCTAGTGCAAAGAAAAGAGCATCAACAAGGTTGCTTACCCATAAAGAGGTGCCAATTTCTCTCAAGACCCTGGAGCCCCAGCTCTCTTTATGGGAAATCGATATTCAAAGAAATCCATAGCCTATTATAAGAAAACCACAACCTATTACATTGACACATAAAGATAGTACAATAGTGAGAACACCTAAAGTTATGAATCAACAAAAGTTGTGTCCTACACCCAACATGGAAAGGGCACTTAGAGGTATCAAGGAAAACAACATGTCGAAAAGGGAAACATCAAATAAATGGGATATTCCAAAAACAAATGCATATGGACCTTCTCACATATGGAATTATGATGAAATTTGTGTATAGGTGGGCATAAATGGGGTTATAAGGGTAATTTATAGAAGAGGAAGCCAGAACATCTCTTACATTATTCCCAAGAGTTGCAAATGGATTACCTTTCTTTATTGTGTGAATGCTTTCCACCAAATTGTTCCAGGATTCTACTTATTGAAAGGCATGAAGCACTTGCAGAATTGCATATCCAAATGTGAATCGGGTAATTGCATGGCATCCCAAAATCATATGTGGATGACCAAGGAATCATTCCTTAATTGGTTGCGCTACTTTGATCACTTTGTTCCAAGGGGTATTTCACCCACCAATATGCACCTTCTCATATTTGATGGCCGTGGTAGCCATGTTGTAGTCATAACCATCCAAGAGGCATAAATGTTAGGTATTGACCTGATAATATTTTTTACTCACACCTTTCACAAAATACAACCATTACATGTGAGTGTCTTTACTCCATTCAAATCAAACTTCAAATTAGAACGAGCATCGTGGTTGGAAAGGTTTAAAAATATTGAAATCAGGAAAGAAGAACTAGCAAAAATAGGTAGAAAATCTTTGACAAGGGCATTAATTGTATCTAACATTGTAGCAAGATTCAAAAGGATAGAATATGGTCCCTCAATCCTTATATTCTTGTAGAGGAAATGTATCATAGAAACACATTTGAAATTAATGATAGTGAAGATGCTTCTAAAGTGAAGAACATGATTAGCCTCTCTAGATTTGATATGTCAATGGAAGATGTTGTAAAAAACATAGCTCAAATTTGTCAATCTGATTCCAATTCATAAGTAGACTGTGATTAACCACTTGAAAAATAAAATGGAAATCCTATTGATAATGTGGATGATAGTCTTGGTCTTCCATCCAAGCGAATACCATGTTTATTTTTGGTATAAAGGGCTATGAATTTAGGTGTCAACTTGCAATGGCATGAAGAAGAAGGATCTTTCACTTTTCCTTCACCACCCATTGTTATCATGTCAAAAGTTGTGCATTACTATGTTGATTGTGGCATATGATGTAGGAGCATCCTGGGGTAGGTTGCAATCTTGTGTCACCAATAACATATTTTGGTTTGATTTCCATTTTAGTAGTTAACTTGGTTGGAGAACTGAAGTGCTCGGCCACTTTTGTGGCAGTTTTTGGTTGGAAGATGCATTTCTTCACTATTGGACTCGGTGACTGGACTCGGTGGTGCTCAGTGTTGCTGTTTTCAGTAATATTTTACTTGGGGTACACTTTTTTCTGGTAGTTGCGCAATGTGTGCAGCTCGGTGGTGTCTTGATCGGTAGCATATTACTTGGTGGTGTCTGTTCATGGAGTTTCTGCTTGGTTGTGTCTTTCACCGAATGGTCTAGTTCTCAGTGTTCTTGTTTACCGACTGGTTGTTGGGGTTCACCGACTTGTGTTTATGGATTGGGCAGACATTGGGGATTGTATCCATGATTTGAGGGGGTCTTTGGGATCATGCTAAGTTTTGAGGCATGCAGATTTGTGGCATTGGTTCTTGTGTGGACCTAAATCTGGGTTGATGTATTCTCCTATGTATTTTGTTATTAATTGTAGCCGACTGGTGCATTTAATATTTGTTCATTGTAGAGTGTATGGCTGAATGGGTCATTTAATTATTGTTTACAAGATGACTTGTGGTAACTATGTATAAAAGAGAGTCTAGGTTGATGTTTAGAGAGATAGAGAAAAATTATGGGAAGATAGATAGAGGATAGCAGAGTAAGCTAATAAGCTAAAAGATTGTAAGTTGTTGCAGATATTTGGAAGTGGGTAGACAGAGATTGCAGATTGCTTGGTGGCTTGCGAGCACAAGTTCAGATCTAGTTTCTTCCACTTAGCTATAGGGCAGATGGATAAGGTTGGATCCTGAGAGATCTTGTTCAATCTGTTAATGTAATTGGCCCTAACCGAGAAGGCCTTACAACCCTGCATGTTGCATATAATTGGAATTATGAGATAATATAAGTTGATATTGATATATCTTGTGTTGTTTTTTTTCCACTGTGTTGTTCTTGTTGTTGGCTGCAAGTTTGGACAGTCCAGGATAGGAGAGTAAGCTAATAAGTTGAAAGATTGTAAGTTGCTACAGATAGTTGGAAGTGGGTAGACAGAGATTGCAGATTTCTTGGTGGCTTGCAAGCACAAGTTCAGATTTTGTTTCTTCCACTTATGATGCAGGAGCATCTTGGGTCCTTGGCAATCCTGATCAACCAAAAATATTTTTTCTTTTTTTCTTTAGCTTGTTTGGAGGCTTCTCAGTGAAGTACTTGGTTATCTTGTTGCTCGGGTATCCTTTGTCTTGCTTTACCAATGGGTCTCAGAGTGTGTTAGTTTCTGTTGTTCGGTTATACTTTTACCGAGTTGGTTTTCTGTCACTCGGGTATGTTCTTACTGAGTCATCCCTGTTTCTTAGGTATTCTTTTACCGAGAGATTATTGTTGCTCGGTGATGCTCTTCCCGATTTGTTTATCTTGATCTGGCTGACTTCTACATTTAATTTCCGTGGCATAATTAATGTGGGGTATCTCATTGGGATCTGTGTGGACCTAAATCTGGGTCTCTCTTATGGATTTGAGGGCCGACCTCTTTGGTGGACTCTTATATATATTTCTTTCTATATTTTAGTTTAGAGGGCAGTTCTTAGAAGATATGAGGATTGGATAGAAGATTAATTGTTGAGACAATTGAAAAGAGGGTATGTGACCTCACATGTATGAAGATCATTTTGTAATTCACTAAATGTATATGGATGAAACCGGGAAGACCTTACAGCTTGACATGTACCAATTTTGATCAATTAATGAAATATATGATATCTGATGTTCTTCTCTCACTCTGTGTGTTGTTGCTTCTGCATTTTTGTATCTGCAAGCTACTCTGGTACTTGGGAGAGCCTTTGGCCCCTCTTTCCCTACCATCCTTGCATAAGGTGGTATTAGAGCATTGGTGAGATATAAGTTCCTTCTTGTAAACCCTAACCCTAGTTGGTGATATTGTTATGTGGTAGCAGATTGCGATCTGACCTATAATTGTAGAGGGATTCAAGATGGTTCGTGGGAGAGGAAATGTAGATCCAAGTCTAGATGATATTCTTAGATAGATGGCTGCAAGATTGGAAGCTGTTGAGATAGCCTAGTGCAGAGGAAGACATCTTGAGGATGTTAGTGATGATGAAGTTGAAGAAGTTCAGGGTGAAGTTGCACCTGCACCTGTTATGGATTAGGAAGAAGAGAGATTCCTGCGAGCATTGACAAGTTTGAAGTACACACCTCAGTTTGATCCTCCTGAGTATAATGGAAATTTGGATTTTGATGAGTTGATAGATTGGATAACCAAGATGGAAAAGTACTTTGAGTATGAGAATGTATCAAAGGAAAAGAAAGTCAAGATTGCAAGAAAAAAGTTGAAAGGTCATGCATCCTTGTGGTGGGAACATCTGCAATTGGATCGAAAGAAGAAAGGTAAAGACAAAATCAAGGTATGGGATAAGATGGTGAACAAATTGAAAGGCAAGTTTCTACCTTGTGATTATCAGATCAACCTGATTAGGAGAATGCAAAGTTTGAAGCAGAAAGACAGATTGGTAAAAGACTATACTGAAGAATTCTATAGATTGGACATCAAATCAAGACATGTTGAAGATGAGGCAGAAAGAATAGAAATAAATCTGAATGGATTGAGAAGTTCATACAATATCAGATCAGTTTGGTCAAGATGGAAGCATTGAAGAGACATATCAGTTCACCCTAATAGCTGAGGAGAAATTGAACAAGAGATATGAACAAAGGAAAAGAGGTAGAGGTGGTAAATTCCCTAGAGGAAGAGGTAGATCTCATGGTGAAAACAATAGATCTAAACCAGACAAGTCAATTTCAGACACATCTCAAGACAAAGGAAAAACTGAATGGAAAGGTAGAAGTTCTTACCGAGGAAGGGTAAATTACTCCTGGGTGGTTATAGTAGAAGAGGGTTCCAAGTAACTTGTTACAATTGTGGTGAGGAAGGACATAAATCCTTTGAGTGTACACATGCAAGCAAGAAGATTGGTAGTAGTAGAAATGCTTTGGTGCAAGAGGAGTCACCAAATGAAGCTGAGAAGGAAAGAAATCTCATGATCTAAAGGATACTATGGAGTGAGAAACATAAACAAGATCCTCTCAGGAAACATTTGTTCAAGACCAGATGTAGAGTTGTAGACAAAGTTTGGAAGGTAATTTTTGATAGTGGAAGCTCATAGAATCTGGTATCTGAGGAAATGGTCACAAAGTTGCAGTTGGAGAGGATGAAGCATCTGGAGCCCTATCAGATCTCATGGATCAAGGATGAGCATATATTAATGGTGAGTGAACAATGTTTTGTGAATCTAAAAATTGGAAAATATTATGATAATGTGTTGTGTGATATTATGCCTATGGATTGTTGTCATATCTTGTTGGGTAGACCTTGGCAATATGATAGAAATGCTATACATGATGGAAGATTGAATATAAATTCTATTTGGGTTGATGGTAAGAAACAAGTTTTGTTACCTTTGGTTGAAGAGTCTATTGGTGAGATATGTACATCTATGAAAGTTTGTTTGATGGAAGGTAGAGAGTTTTTTAAGGATTTGAAAAGAAATGATATATGTTATGCTTTGATTCCTAACAAACCAAGTAAGAATACTGAAGATGAAATTCCTGTATAAGTTGAGAATTTACTCATTGAGTACAAAGAGATCATTTCAGATAATGTACCTAATGGTTTGCCACCAATGAGAGATATCAGTCATTGTATGGATCTGATTCCTAGAGATAGTTTACCGAACAAAGAACCACATAGGTTAACACCGACCGAGAATGAAGAGCTTAATCGACAATTTCATGAATTCTTGAACAAAGGTTTGATCTAAGAAAGTTTGAGTCCATGTGCAGTGCTAGCTGTATTGGCACCTAAGAAGAATGGAGAATGGAGAATGTGCACTAATTCTAGAGAAATCAATAAGATCACAGTGAAGTATAGGTTTCCTATATTGAGAATGGATGATATAACGGATTGTTTGAGTGGAGCAAGATATTTTACCAAAATTGATTTGAAGAGTGGATATTATCAGATCAAAATCAGAGAAGGTGATGAATGGAAGATTGCTTTCAAGACAAAAGAAGGTTTTTATGAGTGGTTGGTTATGCATTTTGGTTTAACTAATGCACCAAGTACATTTATGAGGTTAATGAATGAAGTTTTGAATAAATTCTTGAATAAACATGTGATTGTATACTTGGATGATATTATGATATTCAGTAAGACTAGAGAAGAGCATTTGATACATATAAGGCAAGTATTGCAAAGATTTAAAGAGGAAAAGTTGCTGATAAATCTGAAGAAGTGTTCCTTCATGAAAGAAGAACTTGTGTATTTGGGTTTTGTGATTTCATTTGATGGTTTGAAGATGGATCCTGAGAAGGTTGAAGCTATACTTAGTTGGCCTACACCTGAGAATGTCAGTGAGGTAAGATCATTCCATGGATTGGAAAGTTTTTACAGGAAGTTTATCATAAATTTCAGTTCTATTTGTAATGCTATGATTGAGACAATGAGATGAGACAAAAGAGAATTCAAATGGACACAAGGAGGTGATAAGAGTTTTGAGACTTTGAAGTTGATGGTAGTTGAATTACCTGTGTTAGGATTACCTAATTTCAATATGGTATTTCAAGTTGAATGCGATGCAAGTGGAAGTGCAATTGGAGCTGTGTTGACTCAAGAAGGTAAACCTATTGCTTTCTTTAGTGAAAAGTTTAATGATGCTAAGAAGAAATATTATTTTTATGATCAAGAGTTCTATGCTATTGTTCAAGCTATGAAGAAGTGGAGACATTACTTAATGCCAAATGAATTTGTGTTGTATACTGATCATAAGGCTTTACAGTATTTGGGTAGTCAAAATAAGTTGAATTAGAGAAATATGAAATGGGTAGAGTATTTTCAGAGTTTCACATTTGTGATAAAGCATAAGAGTGGAGTTTCTAACAAAGTTGCTGGTGCATTGAGTAGAAGAAGATCTTTGTTGACTGAGATGAGAATTGAAGTTCTTGGTTTTGATGATATGAAGAATTTGTATGAAAGTGATCCTAATTTTTTTGAGTAGTGGAGAGTGTGCAGAGCACCTAATTCAAATCAATCAAGTATGAACACTATTTCATTCGGGAAGATATGTTGTTCAAAGGAATTTAGTTGTGCATACTGAGAGGATCAATGAGAACTAATTTGATAAAGGAAAAACATAGTAGTGGTTTGGCTGGACATTTTGGTATTGATAAAACATTGAGTTTGCTTAAAGAAAGGTATTTTTGGCATCAATTGTATAAGGATGTTCAGAAATTTGTGAAAAGATGTGGAGTTTTTCAAGTTGCATGAGGAGTAATTCATAATACTAGATTGTATACACCGATTACTGTTCCTGAGAAACCTTGGAGTGATATCAGCATGGATTTTGTTCTTGTCTTACCGAGGAAAAAAAGAGGTAATGATTCCATATTTGTTGTTGTGGATAGATTTTCTAAGATGACACATTTCATACCATGTAGAAAAACATCAGATGCAGTACATATAGCAAATCTTTTCTTTAAGGAGATTGTCAGATTGCATGGATTACTGAGGAGTATCATCTCTGACCGAGATAGTAAATTTGTTAGCTATTTTTGGAAAAAACTTTGGAAGAAGTTGGATACTAAGTTGAAGTATAGTTATACATTCCATCCACAGACTGATGGTCAAACAAAGGTTGTAAATCGAAGCTTTGGTAACTTGTTGAGATGCCTATTTGGAGACACACCAAGTAATTGGGATTTGATGTTGGCACAAGCAGAGTTTGCATACAACGGTTCAGTGAATAGAAGTACTGGTAAGACACCTTTTGAGATTGTTCATGGCACATAAGTGAGAGGTATATAGGACTTGAGAGATATTGTTGGAGAAGAGAAAAGCAGTGCTAAAGAAGAGGAATTTACTGAGTTCATGAAGACATTTCATGAAGATGGAAAATAGAAGTTGGAGAAAAGTAATCAGAAGTACAAAGATAGTGCAGATAGATCAAGAAGATAGAAAAAATTGAAATTGGTGATGCATTATTGGTTCATTTGAAGAAAGGCATATTTCCTATTGGAACATATGGAAAATTGAAGATGATTAAATTTGGTCCTTGCAGAATACTGAGAAGATTTGACAGTGGAAATGCTTATGAAGTTGAATTACCTGATGACATGGATATATCATCTATATTCAACATTTCAGACTTGTATGAATATCATGAATGTGATGAAGAAGTGATAGTACCAAGTGATTATCCATAGAAATAGATAGAGGAAGTTGAACAGATCTTGAAACAAAGAGTTAGTAGATGTACAAGAGGAAAGGAATACATGGAGTATCTAGTAAAGTGGAAGAACATACCGATTGAGGACTCATCTTGAATTTATCAATCTAAGTTGGATTCATTTCAGGTTGGACCTGATACATGATTCAGGGAATCATTTATTATAACCCCAGGTGTCTGATGTAGGAGCATCTTGGGTCCTTGGCAATCCATCTCAACCAAAAATATGTTTTCTTTTGTTCTTTAGCTTATTTGGAGGGTGCTCGGTGAAGTACTATGTTATCTTGTTGCTCGGGTATCCTTTCTATCTTGCTTTACCGATGAGTCTCAGGGTGTTAGTTTCTATTGCTCGATTATGCTTTTATCAAGTTAGTTTTCTGTCGCTCGGGTACGTTCTTACCAAGTCATCCCTGTTGCTCGGGTATGCTTTTTCTGAGAGATTGATGTTGCTTGGTGATGATCTTCCTGAGTTGTTTATCCTGATCTAGATGACTTCTACATTTAATTTTCATGGCATAATTAATGTGGGGTCTCTCATTGGGATATGCGTGCACCTAAATCTAGGTTTCTCTTATGGATTTGAGTGCCAACCTCTTTGGTGGACTCTTGTATATATTTGTTTCTGTATTTTAGTTTAGAGGGCAGTCTTAGAAGATATGAGGATTGGATAGAAGATCAATTGTTGAGACAATTGAAAGGCAGGTCTGTGACCTCGCAAGTATGAAAATCATTTTTTAATTCACTCAATATATATGGACGAAACCAGGAAGGCCTTACAGCCTAACATGTACTGATTTTGATCAATTAATGAAATATATGATATCTTTTGTTCCTTTTCTCACTCTGTGTGTTGTTTCTTCCACATTGTTATATCTGCAAGTTGGTTTGGTACTTGGGAGAGCCTTTGGCCCCTCTTGCCCTACCATCCTTGCATCAAATTAGCTATAGGGTATATGGATAAGGTTGGATCCTGTGAGATCTTGTTGATGTAATTGGCCCTAACCAGGAAGGCCTTACAACCCTATATGTTGCATGTAATTGGAATTCTATGATAATATAAGTTGATATTGATATATCTTGTGTTGTGTTGTTTCCACTATGTTGTTCTTGTTATTGGCTGCAATTTTGGACAGTCCTTTATTGGATCCTTCAAGCTTGGACTGCATCAAGTAGTATCAGAGCTGCAGGTTCATTTCTTATGGAGCTTAGGGTTTTCAAAGATCTGGAGAGATGCTTCTAAGAAGATTGGACCCTAGTGTGATTGCAGATATTTCTAAGGAGGTGGAAGCGAGGATAACATAAAGATCTAGATATGAGATGATGGCAATGAAGAATGAAATCATAGAAGGTATCAAAAATGTTGGATTGCATAGAGATCTGAGAATGGATGATGGTTATGAAGAAGTTGCTGAAGATTTTGAAGTTGATGGATCTGGTGCAGATGATAGACCCAATCGGATAGAGATATTTGGAGGAGACATATATGATCGGTTGTGGAGATCTGCAGCTCGGTTAAGTACAAGCTACCGAATGGAGGTTTCCAAATTTTTAGGTACCTTGAGACCCAAGGATCTGATTGATTGGATCAATGAGTTAGAAGACTATTTTGAGCTAGAAGACATTAAAGATCCACTTAGAGTAAGGTTGGCACAGAATAATTTGAAGGGACATGTTGCTTTATGGTGGAAAGAGTTGTAGAGGGATCGAGAAGATGAAGGTGAGATGAAGATCAATTGGTGGAGGTTGATGGTGGCAAAGATAAAGGCTAAGTTCATTCCTTCTGACTATGAACTTGATTTATTTAAGAAATTGTAGAATCTGAAATGGAAGGAGATGACTATGGAAGATTATACCAAGGAGTTGTACAAGTTGACTATTCAGTCTGGGGATAGAGAACTTTCTAAGGTAAAGGTGGTGAGGTATGTTAATGTTTTGAAATTTAGTATCTAGGATGAGATTGGTATGTTGAAGATTGACTCGGTGGAAGATGTTTATTAGTTGCATTGAAGGCAGAAGATAGGTTGAAGAGAAGACATTATGGTAATTTCTGAGGGAAAGAGAATCAGGAATAGTCGGTAAAGGATAAACTGAGAATAGAGGAGGAACCAAAACCTATTGAACTGAGGAGAAATACAGGTAGAGGTGTATTCAAAGACACTTTTTATAACTATGGAGAAGAAGGACATCGGTCATTTGAATGTCCCCATGCAAATAGGAAGGTTGGTAGTCACAAAAATGCTGTGGTGAATGAGGTTGCTAAGAATGAACCTGAGGTGGAAGGTCTAAATCTTTTGCTTAGGAGAACTTTGCTGCCCTCTAAGAAAGCTGATTCTTGTCAGAGGAAGAACTTGTTCAAGACTGTATGCAAGTCTGGTGGTAAATTTTGTAAAGTTATTGTTGACGGAGGAAGTGCCAACAACCTAGTTGCCGAGGAGATGGTTTAGAAACATGGTTTGAAAAGGGTGAGACATCCTTGTCCTTATAGGATAAGTTGGTTATAAGATGGTCATGTAGTAGAGGTGAAGGGGTAGTGCATAGTGAGTTTTCAAATTGGTACTTATAGAGATGAAGTATTATGTGACATTGTGGAGATGAGTTCTTGTCATGTTTTACTCGGTAGACCTTGGCAGTATGATAGAGAGGCTATTCATGAATTTAAAAGAAATTCCTTTACTATACTGAAGGATGGACATAAGTCCATTTTGATTCCTTTGAAGAATGTAGAGCTCAGGAGAAGGAAATTGAGAATTGGTAACAGATCTGAAGTGGTTGCAGTGGATGGTGCAGGTATAAGTGTGCATAAAAATGAAGATAAATCAACAAGTACTAGTGGTAAAAGGAAGCAGAAGAAGAAATGAGGGAAGAGTTTGTTAGTTAGGGACTTGGAAGACATGTATATCAAGAACCAGTTTGGGATCTATGAGTTGAATCCCAACAGATGTTCATCTAGCTACTGAGAACATATTTTCTCACTTGGGGTGTCTGATGCAGGAGAATCCTAGGGTAGTTGGCAATCCTATGTCACCAAAAACATGTTTTGGTTTGATTTCCATTTTAGTAGTTAGCTTGGTTGGAGACCTGAGGTGCTCGGTCACTTTGGTGGCAGTTCTTAGTGGGAAGATGTATTTCTTCATTGTTGGACACGGTGACTCAACTAGGTGGTGCTCAGTGTTGCTATTTTTGGTGATATTTTACTCGGGGTACACTGCTCGGTGGTAGTTTCTCAGTGTGTGTAGCTTTGTGGTGTCTTGCTTGGTATCATATTACTCAATGGTGTCTATTTGGTGAAGTTTCTGCTTGGTTGTGTCTTTTACCAAGTGGTATGGCTCCTGGTGTGCTTGTTTACCATTTGGTTGTTTGGGTTCACCAACTTGTGTTTATGGATTGGGGACATTGGGGATTGTATCCGTGATTTGAGGGGATCTTTGGGATCATGCTAAGTTCCAAGGCATGCGTATTTATGGGATTGGATCTTGTGTGGACCTAAATCTGGGTTGATATATTCTCCTATGTATTTTGTTATTAATTGAACACGACTGGTGCATTTAATATCCATTCATTGTAGAGTGTATGGTCGACTAGGTCATTTAATTACTATTTACAAGCTGACTTATGGTAAGTGTGTATAAAAGAGAGTCTAGGTTGATGTTTAGAGAGACAAATAAAAATGATGGGAAGATGTATAGAGGATAGCAGAGTAAGCTAATAAGATAAAAGATTGTAAGTTGTTGCAGATAGTTGGAAGTGGGTAGGAAAAGATTGAATATTTCTTGGTGGCTTGCAAGCACAAGTTTAGGTATGGTTTCTTCCACTTAGCTATAGGGTAGATGGATAAGGTTGGATCCTACAGGATCTTATTGAATCTGTTGATGTAATTGGCCCTAACTAGGAAGGCCTTACAACTTTTCATGTTGCATTTAATTGGAATTCTGAGATAATATAAGTTGATTTTGATATATCTTGTGTTGTGTTGTTTCTGCTGTGTTGTTCTTGTTGTTGGCTGCAAGTTTGGATAGTCCTTTATTGGATCCTCCGAGCTTGGAATGCATCACATATCAGATAGTAGTATAGATAAAAATTTGACACAAGAAACATATTAAGTTGGGAATGAGGAAGATGAAATCATACAGTCACAAGTAAGTGACATGCCAAGTTCTTAATGGGAAATGATCAAGACCAAATTATTAAAGCTACCCATTCACATTGTCAAATAGAAACACATTAGGAGGATCAATAATGTGATCCTCTTGATTCAAAAACCCTAGTTTCTAACATATTATATAATTATATGAATATTATAATAGAGAAGAAGTTGAGGAAGAAATAACTTGAGGACATCAAAGAAAGAAAGAAAGGGAAAATCAAAGAGAATAAGGTTGCACGTATATTGGAAAAGGAAAAGAATGACGAGGAGAGAAAAAAAACAAATCTATGTAAGGAAAAGGAAAGGTTGAAAGAAGAAGAGAATAACACAAAGGATGACAAACAAAAGCGAGAGAAGGCAATTATGGAACACAAGGAAAAGGAAAGGAGGCTACATGAGTAGGCTAGGGATTTGACTAGAAAGAAGTAATTAAATAATCCATCCACTCCCTTTCCTGAAGGGCATGACATAATGCAATATATGATCAACATTAACATCCTAAAATTTTCCTCCTTTGTTTAGCTAACTTTGGGATGGTTTTTAGTTCTAATTTAGAGTGACAGATAAGAACCAAAAATATGTGTTATGAATATATGGATGTGACATACTTTTTGTTCCAAGTATGTTCAGTTGGTATAACTTATATTTGAATGCAATTTAAAACATGCAATAGGATGATCGAGCCAAGATGTCAACAACTAGATGAACTAAATTTCAATGCAAGAAGATAAATTCAATAATTTTAAAGGATTGTGTTTTCAATTACATATATAGGGGAGATGAGAGAGAATGTGAACACCCTAACTTGTAGGTCCACAACATTTTTGTAATTTTCTACATAGGTCACTCACCTGGCTATCCCAAATCAAAATTTACCATGCTGAGTAATTGACTTTCCACATGTTCCTATCTCATTCATCTAACATGTCCATTTCATGTCATTTTAGCGCATCGATCATAATGTACATGGTCCCACAACCTATACTTTCCCACCATACCATCTGAAGTGGACAGGGTGGTCAATTGGAATTCCATCACATGACCATATGAACCACCACCTTAATCAACATTACTTCCCACCCACACCTTACATTGATAATTTAGTTGGGAACCTTTCAAGCATTAATATTTGTTGCAAAGGTGTCCCACTGGTCTTCAATGGGGAAGTGCAAAAAAGTTTAACACTAAAAAAGGAATCAAAAGATTACAATTCCTAATTGATAATTATGCAAAGGAGAAGTTCAATTGTGTAATTATACATTATCCCTCGCTTGCACCTAATATCAAGTTTAATTTATGTTATTGTCAGTTTCAAACTTCACCTATTGTTTCTTTCATGTTCATTTCATTTTCAAATTTTGATACCCTTACTGGTTATTTGATATCCTCGTGGTTTGTTTTGATAAATAGTGGGACCAAATGTAGTTTTTTTTCTTATTATTTTAATATCCACTCGCACGCAAAGGCTCGCATTTATAGAGAAAAAATCCATTCAATACTCTTTATTCTTCATGGATCTAGCCATGTTTAATTTCTTTTTATCTTTCCTATTCTAGACTCTTCGAATAGTTTTAGACCATAATGTATTCGGATGGGGTTTCCAAGAGTATTCACAAGAGGTATCAAATACAACAAGAAAAATCTACCATTTGAATACCTTTATACTTGTGAATTGTGTTGTATAGTCCATTTAATTTGAATGTTTGAGTGCAACATAACTCATTAGTAAAAACATTTTAAAGAGAAGCATGTCCTTGTTCTATATGATATTGGTAGTATTGTGTACATGTATGTCTGTATATTTGGTTTAAATGTTGTCATCGTTAGGACCCCACGCACGTATTGGTTCATCTCCCCTCACCATTTACATTTGAGGTGTCAAGTATGTTTGTATGTGATTTGACAATTGAATGTAAAATACACTTCAATTTAGATTAGAAAGGTAATCTAGACATCTAGGAGAAACACATTAATCAATTATTGTTTTCAAAGAATGGCATATATCTATTAATGGTTGATTGGATGACATATATAACCACATGTAGGACAAGTATACATTATTTGACAATTGAAATGATAAGTCTCTTCATTTTCTCTATGTTGTCCATGGTTGAGTGCATTAGTACATGTATTTTTATATAATGTGAACAATTGTGCATTTGAGGTGTGAAGTATGTATGTATGTTATAATGTCGTTTGGATGTAAAAGTCACTTCAATTGAATTTAAAAGTAACTTCAATTGAGATTAGAAAGGTAATCTAAACATATAGGACAACCAAATTAATCACTTATTGGTTTCAAAGAATAACATATATCTATGAATGGTTAATTGCATGACATATATAACATCTAGGAAAATTACACATTATTTGACAATCAAGAAATGTTAAGACTCTTCTCCATGCAGTACATGCTTGAGTGCAGTACTAAATACATATTTATAGAATGTGAATAGTTGTACATGTGAGGTGTGAAGTATGTATGTATGTGATAATGATAATTAAATATAAAAGTCACTTCAATTTAGATTAGAAAGGTAATCTAAACATATAGGTCAATTACATTAATTCCTTATTGGTTTCAATGAACAACTTGTATCTATGAATGGTTGATTGGATGAAATATATAATCACATCTAAGACAACTATATATTATTTGATAATTGAAATGTTAAGACTCTTCATTTTGTGCATGTGGTACATGGTTGAGTGCATCAATACATGTGATTTTATAGAATGTGAATAATTGTGCATTTGAGGTGTGAAGTATGTATGTATATGGTAATGAAAATTGAATTGTAAAAGTCACTTCAATTGAATGTAAAAGTCACTTCAATTTAGATTAGAAAGTTGATCTATGTTAGACTTACTAAGTTTTTGTTGGCATTAATTTCCATTGATGTCAAAACCTTCATATCAACATCCTGGTGGTATCAGTTGGTTGTTGATAGTTTTGGATATATGAATTAGATGTCTGTCACTTGAGTAATAGAGGTTTCTACTATGGAAATTTTTATTGTGTATGGAAGGTGTACTTGGTTATACTTGTGCTCTATATGTTTAAGTACACTTGTATGATTTTGGTGATCATTTTTTGTATGAAGTTGCTTGTCAGTTTATGGTGACTATTGCACTTACAATGTTCTTCCAATTTCTTCTATCAGCTAGACAATGGTGTTGTTAATCATATTAGTTTTGGTATCTTTATCTGGACCTTCTCTATCCTATTTCACTTATCGGTTGGTTCAGATGTTTTGGTAATCAAGACATGGTCTTGGTTGTGGCATTCCTACAATATCAGTAAAATGTAACATCCAGTGTAAACATCTTATGTATGACCTATATTTGGTCTTTTTGCAGTGTGGTGTAATGTTTTCTTAGGTGTGTCCAAGATTTAGGACCCATGGTAATGCATTTAATGTAATTGTACTATCTTTTGTAATTGGGGTCATCACACACGTTTGGTTTGGCCAACATATGTATGGTCAAACATTCATATAAATAAAGGATAAATTTTTTTTGTATTGTGTGGTTGGTTGGTTGAAATATGATGGTGTGGTGCGAATAATGCGAGTTACCAAAGGAGAAATAGTGCAAACCTATGACGATGTTGTGTGCGAGAAGAATATTGTAAGGAAGATTATTGAAGATCAATAAGTGGGTTGGATTTTGAGTTAAAATGGATCTAACAGTTACATACATAGAGAAGATCAACATTAAAATGTTTTAGTGGTAAAAAAAATTGAACTTAATTGTTGAAATATTCATGAATAGTTAGATACAATTTTTATCAGTTCATCTATTTTCAGTGATATATGTATTGGCAGTGAGCCTTATTCATTTGTAAGGGTAGTTAGCTCGACCGACAGTGAGCCTTTGTAAAAATCACGTTAACCGGTGTTACACTAGAAGAGATGTTCATTTTATGAGAATTAGTGGTTTTGCCCAATTTGGGTTTTCACGTAAATCTTAGAGTTATTTTTGTTGGTTTTTATGTTCTTTCATGTTCATATTTATTATGAATGTTTAATGTGGTTAATTGATAGATAAGAAGTTGATATTGTAAGTCTTTATGTGTTTACTGATAAAGTAAAAGTTTTATAATGTTTGGTGGAATGACTGATTCACCCCCCTCCTCTCAGTTATTCGACATGTTCAATAATTGCTATCAGAGCTTGGTCCCTTGCAGATAAAGCTTAATCGCTTGAGGGAGATCTTGGATGTTTGAACATATGGTTTAGGAGGATACTACACTGAAGAAGATTGATAAATCATGATGAGTGACATTGAAGACACTGAATCAGAAAATGAAGAGTTGAAAGAGAACTTGAAGGAAGAAAATGCATGTATCACAAAGTTGAGAGATCAGATTAGGAAATTCAAAGAAAGACATAAAGAATTCAATTGGGAATTGAAGGAGTCAAAGGAAAAAGTTGCAGATCTGGAAAGAGAACTAAAGGAATCAAAGGAAAGGATAAAAAACTTGGAAAGGAAGCTAGATGGACAGATACATTGAAAAGAATTTATTAGAGATGGATTGAGGAATAAGACAAAGAGTTATTGGATAGCCAGAGCACAACTGGAGTTGCAATGGAATCTAATGGGAAGAATCAAAAGAAAAACTCAAGGAGATTATCAAGAAAATTTCAAAACAAAATGAGAAGTTAGAGATAAAATTAAAAATGCTAGGAGTAGAAGAAAAAGTGTGTGAAAGCAATATTATTTTGGATCAATTATTAGACATGCCGAAAATTCATAAAGACAAGGAAATATTAGGGTTTATCGGTGAATGCTCAAAGCATAAGGACAAAGACAAAGAGAAGGAAATTGAAGAAGATGAAAAGGTTGAAGTAACAAGAAAGGCCATAAATCAAAATACATCCAAAAGAAGACCTCAGTAAGACAACTTAATGCTCAAAGGTACTTATCTTTTAATATTTTTTTGTTATATTTGCAAGAATTTTGGTCATAAAGCAGTTGATTGCAAGATGAGAAAGGATCAAAAGGTTCAATGCTTTAATTGTCATAAGTTTGGTCATAAGGCAAGTGAATGTAAGAGTCAAGTTTCAAATTGGGATAAGAATGGTGCAGTGAATAATATATTTCATGTGAATTGTTATGTATGTAACAACTATGGTCACAAGGCTAGTCAATGCAGATCTAATATTCAATTGGTGGGATTTGATAGAAGAAATGTTCATTGTTTCAAGTGTGGTCAGAATGGTCATTATGCTAAATCATGCAGATATGGTGGTGCTTCAGTAAATACTAAAAGTGGAAATAATGTCTCAGTTGAATCTCAGAAGATAATTATGATAGCGAAGAAGAAAGATGTAGCTAGTGTGGAGAGTCATGTGGTATCGGTTCCAAGTAATATCTCTTTCGACAACTAAGATAAATGCTTTGGCTCAGGGAGAGTTCTAACATGCTATGTTATTCATCTCCCCTACTCTAAAGCATTACCGAGTGCAAGTGACTTGTTTCCTGTAGGAAGGATAAAAGTATTAATGATGAAAATATGTTTTGGTGGATTGCGTCGGAAAAATTTAAATTTTGGTGGGAAAATTATTCATGTTGTTTTGTGGCTTTAAAGGAAATATTTTTGAATCATTTGGTGTTGTAGCACGAAGAGAAAAATTATGAATTGCAAAGATCCTGAGAAAGAAGATTTGTGAAGAGATCATGACACCTAAATTGGCTATATGTGATGTCGGTGCACCCGTGACGAAGAAAATGAAGAAAGTTGAGCTGAAGGGAATTTGATCACACTTGCATTATGCAATTGGAATGTGGGTTACCTCATGGAGGATTTGTAGAGAGTTAGAAATCTTGGACTTGATAGCTGGGGAGAATTTCCATGGTGTGATGAAAATGAGTTCATCCTATTTGTGCTGAGTCAGTTTCATTGTGAAATCCTAGTGTTGGACAAGCCATGTGTCGTAACGAAAGAAGTAATTGAGCCAATTACTAGATTGTTGGATATAATAGTAAATTTTCTAAGTAGGATTGACTAGATTTAATTTAAGTGTTAACAAGGAAAGAGTAACAATGAAATGGAAAAATGCAATAGAATTAAGGAAGTTGGCCCAAAAATTCAATGATACAAAAGGATAGTAATTGAATGCAACTAAGTACAAGGTGCAGATTGGTTGTATTCACTTTAATTTGCCTAGGTTAACGCATTAGAAATTTTTTACTTTCATTTAAAATAATTTATGTTACTAAGCTACAAAATTATTTCTTTGTAACTATGATACTGACCTAATGCAACCACATGTTGACACATCATAAATTTAGAGTTCCATATGATGATAAAAGTCACCAAGAACCCCCAAAATACACTTGCATATTATGTTATTCTCATGTGAATTCACTTTGTGATCATATTCACCTCATATAAATAAACATGTGTCCACCCTCAACCTATCAAAGTCAAGACTAATGCGTTTTCAATTACCAAATTTTAGGGTTGCATGATAGCTTCACAAGTGTGCATACTAAAAATTATTGAAATAAGTCATTTTCCAAGCTCAATATCTAAGTGCACAACAAACATATGATGAAACTTACCATTCCACCAAATTTTCCATGTAACATTATACATCTCTGCCCATTTTTATAGTCTTAGCACACCGCTTGATATTTTTCTGAAGATCAAACCAAATGGAATTTTCTTAATTTGTTATCTGAGCATTGTATATTTGATCAAAGTGGCCCTTTTCATGCATTGATATTTCATGTCTAAGTCTTGTTCAAACCAAACTAATTATTTCCTAAAATTTCCTATGCTATAAAGAGCCCCTATGCAAATTCACAAGGCCCCAAGAGTCAGTTTGATATTTTTGCCTAGCCAAAATCAAATGTAGTATATGCAGATTTGTTATTTGAAGAAGGACGAAGTTAGTGAGAAGCCTAATTTGGAATTTTATTTTTCTTAGTTGGATAAAGATCATGTCAAATTGGTTTGTCCCTGTGATTCTCTACATAAAAATTTACTCTTGTGACCGATCACAGAACTTCATTAATCAATCTGATATATTTTCAAGGTCAAAAGTAAAGTTAGTTTGCAGAAGTTTAGTAGTTAAAATTTCCACAAGATAATGTCTTACGCTCAAAGATAAATTCCTTAGATCTAAGTTGTTGTAGTATGGTCTTTTGTCAAATGTCTACAAGCCTACCAATTTGTGTGACATCAAAATGAAGTTTGATTAAGAGGACCAAGTTGAAGGAAATGATATATATTCCTTTGAGAAATATAGAGAATGCAAAGTGATTTGAAACCATTTATCTTTTAAATGATTTAGGAAAAAAAATAATTATGAAAGGAATTTTAAATAAAAAAATTAATTGTGAAAGGAATTTTAAATGGTGGGGCCTCATCTTTTCTTACAAAGCAATAAGATATCGATGGGAAGGTGAAGATCGAATAAAGGGTAGAAAGCCTTTCTCCGAAACATTGTCTCATTGATATAAGAGTAGAAATAAATAATTATATTAAATCATTATTAGTGATTTTAGAGATGATAGTTTGACAGGCCTACATTTTTATTCCATCGGAGAAATAGTTTTTGGCAAGACATTGTTGTTCGAATAAATATTAAAATGTTCCATCGAAGGCAAAGTTTCATCGATAAAGTGAAATTGCCCTAAATTTCCTATGGAATTTAGGGTTTCCATGTTATCATAGGCTTGAAAAATTAGATTTGCATCTTGCTTCCATTGTTTCCCTGAGCTCACAGCGCGGCCCTAATGAATTTTTCCTTTCTTACAGGAACTTGAAAAATATCATAGAATGTTGAGCCACGAACAACGCAAGCACACTGTCAAGAAATGTAATTGAAATGATTGCAAAAGGTAGGGTTTTAGAAATGTTGTTCACACAACCTCACCAACATCCTTCCTCTCCACTTAATGTCGAGATCAAATATTTGGAACAACATCCATCGATGCCTCAAAAAATGTAATCTCATGGAATGCAATGATACACGATATATAAAAAATGGATTTTCTCGAAACAAATTTATTGAAGGGATTTTTGTTCAAATGTAAGGAAAAACAAATGGACATCCATCCAAACATAATGATGAGGAGATTTTTTCATAGAAAGTGTAGCTGCCAATGCTCTAGGGGAAAGGACCCGGTACTTGAACATGTTTGAATTGTTGTGTGAGTTGGTAATATTTTATAAACAAATGACAATACCAATACAAACTATTGATTGAACAACAAGATACTAATTTTTATGTATTTTTTTATTAATAATTATAATAGAATAAATCATTTAAATTTTATATAGCCTATATCATTGATTTACTAAAATCAATACAAGTAATGGACAAAGTACAATCATTTTGTGTTTATGGTTAAACAATATAAAATGTTATTTTTGAAAACTATTACTCTACACACAATATAATGAAATAGGTATAAATTATTATACATGATATTGTACAATTTAAAAAAAATAGTTGTCCAAACAGAGGAAAAATCAGTCACCTCATTACATGTTTTCTTACAATTTAAAAAAAATTGTTGTCCAAACAGAGGACAAATCAGTCACCTCATTACATGTTTTCTTACAATTTTAAAAAAATAGTTGTCCAAACAGAGGACAAATCAGTCACCTCATTACATGTTTTCTTACAATTTTAAAATAATAGTTGTCCAAAAAGAGGACAAATCAATCACCTCATTACATGTTTTCTTACAACTTTAAAAAAATAGTTATCCAAACAGAGGACAGATCAGCCACCTCATTATATGTTTTCTTATAATTTAAAAAAAAAAGTTGTCCAAACAAAGGACAAATCAGTCACCTCATTACATGTTTTCTTACAATTTAAAAAAAATAGTTGTCCAAACAAAGGACAAATCAATGGCCTCATTACATGTTTTCCTACAATTTAAAAAAAAATAGTTGTTCAAACAGAGGACAAATTAGTCGCCACATTACATTTTTTCTTACAATTTAAAAAAAATAGTTGTCCAAACAGAGGACAAATTAGTCGCCTCATACATGTTTTCTTACAATTTCTTTAAAAATAGTTGTCCAAACAGAGGACAAATAAGTCGTCTCATTACATATTTTCTTACAATTTAAAAAAAATAGTTGTCCAAACAGAGGACAAATCAGTCGTCTCATTACATGTTTTCTTACAATTTCAAAAAAATAGTTGTCCAAACAGAGGACAAATCAGTCACCTCATTACATGTTTTCTTACAATTTAAAAAAAATAGTTGTCCAAACAAAGGACAAATCAGTCGCCTCATTACATGTTTTCTTATAATTTTTAAAAAATAGTTATCCAAACAGAGGACAAATCAGTCGCCTCATTACATGTTTTCTTACAATTTTAAAAAAATTGTTGTCCAAACAGAGGACAAATCAGTCGCCTCATTACATGTTTTCTTACAATTTTAAAAATAGTTGTCCAAATAGAGGACAAATCAGTCGCCTCATTACATGTTTTCTTACAATTTAAAAAAAATAGTTGTCAAAACAGAGGACAAATCAGTTGCCTCATTACATGTTTTCTTACAATTTAAAAAAAATAGTTGTCCAAATAGAGGATAAATCAGTCACCTCATTACATGTTTTCTTACAATTTTAAAAAAATAGTTGTCCAAACAGAGGACAAATCAGTCGCCTCATTACATATTTTCTTACAATTTTAAAAAAATAGTTGTCCAAACAGAGGACAAATCAGTCGCCTCATTACATGTTTTCTTACAATTTAAAAAAAATAGTTGTCCAAACGGAGGACAAATGAGTCACCTCATTACATGTTTTCTTACAATTTTAAAAAAATAGTTGTCCAAACAGAGGACAAATCAGTCACCTCATTACATTTTTTCTTACAATTTAAAAAAAGTAGTTTTCCAAACAGAGGACAAATCAGTCACCTCATTACATGTTTTCTTACAATTTAAAAAAAATTAGTTGTCCAAACAGAGGACAAATCAGTCACCTCATTACATGTTTTCTTACAGTTTAAAAAAAGTAGTTGTCCAAACAGAGGGAAAAATCAGTCACCTCATTACATGTTTTCTTACAATTTTAAAAAAATAGTTGTCCAAACTGAGGACAAATCAGTCACCTTATTACATGTTTTCTTATAATTTTAAAAAAATAGTTGTCCAAACAGAGGACAAATCAGTCACCTCATTACATGTTTTCTTACAATTTAAAAAAAATAGTTGTCCAAATAGAGGAAAAATCAGTCACCTCATTACATGTCTTCTTACAATTTTTAAAAAATAGTTGTCCAAACAGAGGACAAATCAGTCACCTCATTACATATCTTCTTACGATTTAAAAAAAAAAGTTGTCCAAACAGAGGACAAATCAGTAACCTTATTACATGTTTTCTTACAATTTTAAAAAAATAGTTGTCCAAACAGAGGACAAATCAGTCACCTCATTACATGTCTTCTTACAATTTAAAAAAAAAAGTTGTCCAAACAAAGGACAAAACAATCACCTCATTACATGTTTTCTTACAATTTAAAAAAAATAGTTGTCCAAACAGAGGACAAATCAGTCACCTCATTACATGTCTTCTTACAATTTAAAAAAAAAGTTGTCCAAACAGAGGACAAATCAGTCACCTCATTACATGTTTTCTTAAAATTAAAAAAAAATAGTTGTCCAAACAGAGGACAAATCAGTCACCTCATTACAATTTTATAGACAATGCAATCAACTCATTACCTGCTTAGCAAGTAATGACTAATGTACACATGCTCAACTTCCAATCCCATCACAGATATAAATAATTTTTTTTTTTTGTCACTCATCCAATCTACTCAAATTGGAGATTTCAACCACCAGATTTTGAGTACCTGCATCATAAATATAAGCACCCGTGAGACTCACCATTCCATTCTAGTCAAACAATAAATACAACACCATTCAAAATTTTCTCTCTGAATCCACTTCAACCAATAAAACTCTACATTTTGAAAGCCACGGATCACAACAAATTGCCAAAATTCAAATTCAAATTCAAATTTGGAGGGAAAAAAATTCTATTAATATAGCCTACGGTGGCAGAATTCCTTTTCATTTGCATTTACATTCTGAGAGTGCAAAGAGTATCACATTTCTTTGCATTAGAATATCACAGTTCTTTGCCTATAATGTCAGACTGCACAAACAATTAGAATATCAGAGGACATATCCAGGTAGTTTGTAAAACAAATCATTTATGTATTTTTCTTTACTTCTATTGTATGTATTATTAGACTTATAGATTGTATTCCAAAGCTTCTTGAATATCATATTTCTTATTCTTTCAGCATGTATTATCTTTTATGTATTTTGTTGTTTGTTGTTTCAACAAAGATGATTGGTTTAATTCATTTATATATTTTATGTATTTTTTTTTTTTTGTTTCAACAAAGATGATTGGTTTAATTCATTTATATATTTCCACCTGTAGATATAAAGCAGTATGAATGAATTAAGGATACCATGAAAAAAAGATGAGATATATATTACAAAATAAAAATGAAATACTCTAGTACAAAGAATGACAGTTCTGTGATGGATATACCTAGCCATGAGTTTTTAATGTTTCAGTTTCACTTTATGTTATTTCATCTCTATAATGGATTATAGAATGTGATTCAAGATGTTTATGAAAAAATTTATATAATCTATCGTAGATAGTTGGAACAAATAATCTATTGTAAACTATTTTTTGTTTTTTCCTAGTTTTATCTATGTTTTATAGAATGTGGCTCAAGATGTTTATGACAAAATTTATATAATCTATTGTACATAGTTGGAACATATAGGTTTATCTATGTTTAATAGAATGTGATTCAAGATGTTTATGACAAAATGTATATAATCTATTGTAGATAGTTGGAACATATAATCTATCGTAAACTAGTTTTTGTTTTGTCCTAGTTTTATCTATGTTTAGGCCAAATATTCTGATGACCATCTATTGCTGCATTTCCCCTGGTTGATTTAATGCAGGTTAATATTTTGATAATTTTTTGTTTAGGAATTATGATAGCAGGAAAGAGAATAAGCAAAAGAGTGACCAGAAAATTGAGGACCCATTATCCATGGGGCATTGAATTGCATGTGGTTGACTCTGATGATGGTGACCATTCAACCAACCCATCTCTTGATAAGACAAACTGCATTGCTACTGCTAAAAATGAAAAAAGAATAGATGTTGCTCTAAAATCTTCTCAAAATCATAGCAATAACAAAAGGTGTAATGGAAATCAGTGGATAGAAGATGATATAGATCGTGCTATTCAAGATGTTGAAGATAATTCCTACTCCATAAGAGCAACAACAAAAAAGTGGGGAATCCCCGCTAGCAGTTTATCATATTGGCTTGTAGGTCTCACAACAACAAAAAGAAAGGGTCCACCAACAATCCTCTCTTTAGAGGAAGAGTTGGAATTTGTTGAGTGGTGTAAAGATTTGGCTCAGATTGGTCATGGATTAGAGGTTATTCAACTTAAGTCACATGTGGTACACATCTTCTAAACAAGGCCAAATACATTTAAGAATGGTTTACTAGGTAGATCATGGTGGGTGGGATTCTATAAACGTCATCCAGATTTGACAATTAGGATTGCAAAGGGTCTAGATAGAGATAGAGAAGTGATTCTTCGACCAAGTATTGTGACAGATTTTTATGACAATTTGGAGGTATTGTATAATGTTAATCATTATGAACCAACCAACATATGGAATTGTGATGAAACAGGGGTGCAAGCTGGTAGAAACTATGGGATGCGAGTGATCACAAAGATGGGTAGTAGAAGTGTGCCTCAGATCCTATCTAAAATTAAAGAATGGATCACCATATTGTGTTGTATAAATGCAATAGGTCATAGCATACCAGGGTTTCATCTTTTAAAGTAAAAATAAAACTAAAGAATTGCATTGCCAACTGTGAAGTAGGGGCCTGCATGGCAGCCCAGGAACATGCTTGGATGACCAAAGAGTTGTTTTTAAATGGGTTTCATCATTTTTCTAGGTCATTTTTGTTCTAGGTGGGGCTTCATGCACAAATAGACATCTCCTCATATTTTATGGACATGGAAGCCATGTTGCCTTAACCATAATCCACAAGGCAAGATCTCTAGGCATAGATCTTCTTACATTGCTTGCCCACACTAGCCATAAATTGAATCCTTTAGATGTGAGTGTCTTTTCTCCATTTAAGACATATTTCAAGTCAGAGAGGTTAAAATGGATGGCCAAACATCCACACATAGAAATAAGGAGAACAAAATTGGCAGAACTTGCAAGCAAAGCTTTCAAACTTGCCCT
The DNA here is from genome assembly GCA_018584345.1 of Thuja plicata. NCBI lineage: Eukaryota > Viridiplantae > Streptophyta > Pinopsida > Cupressales > Cupressaceae > Thuja > Thuja plicata. Next base: position 1,976,653 of record MU226708.1, on the reverse strand, counting down.
TGTGTCTGACAACATTACTGCTGGTTTTAAAAGGACTGGAATTTGGCAATTGGATAGAGATGCTCTTTGTAATGACATGAAACCAAGTGATGGATTCAATGTAGAAGATGAAAATGATGCTGCTGGAATTGCAAGCATCTTAAGATTGGTTGGGTATGAAGATGATGCTATTGAACAATTCTTGACACAAATGGAAACATAACAAGATGATGGTCTAAATGAAAGTGACTTGGATGATGATACGAGTTTACCAACATAGTTTGATCCACCTAATTGGGTTAAAGAAGGAGCTCAAATATTGGGAGTGAAGATTGATTTCCAAAATGAAGACATTTCATTATACACGCCTTCTCCACAACCAAATGAAGACATTTCATTATCTATGCCTTCTCCACCTCCACTGCCAAGATCTAAGGTGGTTCATTATTATGCAAAAACAACAGATTGGGAAACTTCAAATTTGGAACATAATGAAGATGAGTATTCCCAAGTTGAACAATGTTAATCTCTAAGTTATGTTGATGATTAGTGACCAACACTTAGTCGTTTACATAGGTAGTTTTAGTTGGCTATCACTGTGGCCAAGCTAAAACTATCCAAGGCCGAGCAACATTGCCGAGTAGTATTTAGGTTGCCGAGTTACATCATGCCAAGCCAAGTAGGATACTTAGTGCTGAGCGACAAATATGTTAACTGCTGAGCATAACCATTTTTGTATACATGTATGGATTGATTCAAACTTTGAGGATAAGTGTTCAGGCCGACTTGTATAAGATTTTTGGGCTGATTTATGTACACATTTAATATTTTCCTACGAATTTAATTATACATTTAAATGTTTTATCCTATGCATGACCTATTGTAATTATTAATTGTAATACCTTGGAGGCATGAGTTTTAGATCTTGATCGTTGATCTAGATCTCGGTACCAGACTTGAATAGATATATAAGATTGCTTCTTAACCCTATTTTGTGTGTGCGGAGAGAAGTGTTAACTGCATTTTCAAGTGAAATGCATAGAGGGTTATTTTGTTAAGAAGCATAGATCAAGAAGAGTGACAAAATAATAAACGGCAGAGTAAAGACATATCATATTGTGAGATCACAGAAGGTACTGGAAAGAGGACATCCGTCATCAGCATCTGAGTGCATAACAAAGGATTATTACTTGAAACATTCTAATCATTGTATCACGTGAAATCTCTTAACAGAGTGGTTCTAGTAGACCTTTCTAAATCTCCTAACAGAGTGCTTACTTTATTTTAAGTTGAAATCCTTTCATAGGGTAGATTGTAATGACCTTTAGCTCTTAATCGGGCAGACCTTTAACCAGGTAGATTGGATTTTGTAATCAACTTTTATAGCCCTAACAGGCACACTTTATTGCTGCAGTAGTGAAGAATTTTGTGGGTGTCATCCCCACCCTAGTTTTACCTATTTGGGTTTCTGGGTTACCAAGTTCTTGTGTTATAAGTTATTTATTTCATTGTGTGTCTGCTATTTGATATTACATTAGATTCATATATGTATGAATGTGGATCAATTTGTTTTAAGTGTTTAAACTTGAAGATCTGATTCACCCCCCCTCTCAATATCTTGCTTTCCCATTATTATATTTCCAACAATTGGTATCAGAGCTCAGTTCTCTAGAAAGTTATAATCAGCTTGAGAATACAGATCTTGAGATGGAGATCTACAAGTTGGGTAAAGTCATTGAGAATCAAAAGATTGATATTCAACTAGCACTACAACAACTTGAGACAACAAGACAGGAATTAAAGAAGTCCTTGACAACATGGAGATTCTACTGAGAGTGATGCAGCAATAGCAAATCTACTAGAAAAGAACAATGCAATATGTGAAGAAGTCAGAAACTTAAAAAAGGAACAAGAAGCCCAATCAATAAGAATGTGTGAAGTTGTTGAATAGAAAAAGAAAGCCGAAGATGACAAGGCTATGGAAGAAGAAGACAAAAGAGTGATGACTATCAGACTTGATGAAAGAACACATGATGTACAAACAATGACAGTCAATCAAGTTGACATGGCAAATCAACTGCTACTTGTGAATCAGGAGATCAGTAGGAAAGATATGGAGATTGTAAATCTTAGATCTGAGAACAGTCAGTTGAAAGATGAATTGAGATCTAAGAAAGAACTTAACAACAGAGTGAATGATCCCAATGCAACTTTGAGCTACTTTGAACAACTAGTGGAAGCATCAAGAAGACCTAAATATTCTCCTGGATTAGGTCAAACTGAACAACATACAACCATAGAAGAAGGAGAATCGTCTAAGACAGGTGAAAGGACGAATTCAAAACCAAGAAATAACAAACCTGTTTGCCACCACTATGGGAAACCAGGTCATACAACAAACATTTGTCGAAGCAAGAATGGTAAGTCCAATCCTAAAACTAACTTTAATGGTTATTGCTTTAACTGTAATAAGTTTGGACATCAAGCACATGAATGTAAGATAAAGGCAAGCAATGCACCTTCTACACCTAGATTCAATGGTAATTGTTATAACTGTCAGAAATATGGTCATAAAGCACAAGATTGCAGATCTAAAGGTAAACAACAATGGACATCAAAGGCACAAGAGAAATCACCAAGAAAAGGCAATACTTACAATTGGGATTACAACACATGGCATAGTTTTCATTACTATGGTGAGTATGGACATGTTCCAGAAAATTGCATAAGGACACATTTCAGAGGAAAGTCTAAGAGTTGGATGAATGGAAGCCTAGTTTGTCACAATTGTCTAAAAATTGGTCATACAAGGAAAGATTGTAAGACTAGGATACCTAATCCTACTGTTGAGTAGATTAGAGCACAGATGAACCAAACATGGGTTAAGAAATCTAAACCATGTAGCAGTGAAGCTAGTGCAGCCGAGGTCACCCAATCCAATGGATCAGGTGATCACACCATCTCCAACTAAGCAAAATAGGTATGTAAGGAACTGCATTTAAAATTCTTATCTTACATCAATTTCTAACATGAAATGTGCCAAAGTCCATATTTGCATATGTTAAGATGCACTAGGACACATTTTGAAGACAAAAATGCTGAGAAGAGATAATTGTACTATAGGTGCCATGCACCAGTCATGGACACTAAGGCTGAGTTCTTTAGTGTGTGCCAAGTTTATTGGTCGAGTAAGTTCTGTGATGGCTGAGTATGGTGAGCCGAGTGGCATGCAAGTTGTGTTAGAAAGCCGAGGACAACTGGCTTGCACTAACTCAATGGGTAGAACATTTATTGCTTACCTACCTTGACCTTTTGAGCCTATAAAGGATGAACAGTTTATTCTTCATTTTACCTTGCGATTTTCAGTATTCATGGAGCGATTGAAGAATTGATCTTAACAAAGTTAGCATCAAAGATTTTTTTCAGTGTGTCGTCGACAATCCTAAGGTGAACAATGCAAAGTGCTACTTTCCGAGGTACTCTATTCTTCATTTTTTTTAACCCTAATTTCAAAGATTATGGCTGCAAGCTCTTCCACACCAGTCAAAAGTATGGAGGAAGAACTAGAGCAAGTTCAGTTAGTACAGAATGATGTATGTGCACCTCTCAATTTTTGAGCCATTCCTGAAAATGCAATTCAGAGTGATCTGATCAGAGCCCTCTCATCCATTCCACCAAAGGTACTTATGATCCATGATGTCAGATCTTGTTACATGGTTAAAATTGGTGAATTAGGTGATAGTGAATTGAGAAAATCCTACAACAAATTGTGTGTTGATGGAGTTCTAAGGGAAGAATTCAAGCATTTAGCCAACAAAGGGTTAACTTGTGCCCTAGATTTCCCACAAGGTTTCAAAGATGAATGGATTAAGGTCATTCTTAGCCGAGTTCATGATATGTGTATGTGGTTGGACAATGGACCAGTCAAGATAACTAAAAACATGATTCATCGAGTGACTGGATATCCTGTTGTTAACGAGAAATGAACAATGAGAGATAACAATAAAGAGGAAATTACAGTGAACACTGGAGCTATATGGAACAATAGAGGTATTCCTATCTCTACAATTAAAGACTTAGAACTTGATTTTGGAGTAAGAGTGATTACACATAAGTTCTATCAGTCGAGTCAACTGGATAGTGTTCCTTGCATAGCCATTGACCAGGCATGGAAGATTGTTAAGAAGAATCATACATATGATCTTGCCGAGCTACAACAAACACAACTAGCTGAGAACCTAGCATTAATCAGAAAAGCTAAGAGCTCATCATGTAAGTTTGGTTCCTTACTAGTCTGCATATTTTTCTACATTCAGAATACATTTCCTACATTGGGAGATATCGTTTGGAAAAAGGATAGACCCATTACAGTT
>MU226708.1:1926735-1968211 GCA_018584345.1 Thuja plicata | reverse complement strand
ATTCCCCCCCCCCCCCCTCTCAGTATCTTGCTTTCCCATTATTATATTTCCAACAGAACACATTCTACAACCATTGAGGACATCTACATCCATTGAGACATAATATGAAGAGATGTTATGCAGTCAAGGATCTTTAAGAAATTTTCTAAAGCTACAAATTGAAAGGGTTACAAAGAGATCAATTCCTTCTGATAATAGTACTCTTAGATTGGGGAGGAAATCTCAAATAATTACATCTAATGAGTACATAATTTTGCAAGAGAAACAAGAAGCAAGGAAGGCTGAACTTGAAGAATTGAAGGCAAGGAAAAAAAATAGTTGGAGGCAAAGAAAATTCATCAGATTGCGTTGAGAAAAAGGAAAGAAGAGGAGAAACTTAAAAGACAAACAATAAAACATAGGAAGCAAGAGGAAAGGGTACAACAACAAAAGGAGAGGGAGATGAAAAAGAAACATAGGCAGGATTGCAGAAAAGGTAAGCTAGAAAAAGAGCAGGTGAGAAAGGGACTTGCAACTACATTTGAGGAGGGGAATAATTCATCAACAACCTTTCCTGAACATCACCAAACTGTAAGAGACCTGCTCGATATTTTAACTCCTGCATATGTTACTCTTAATAACCTCCAAGTTGGTTAAGGTAGCAATTCAGCAGGGCTGCACAGTACTCCATCAACCCCCCTACCTGAACATCATCAAATATTGAGAGATATGTATAACATTCTAACCCCTACCTATGCTGGCCTTAACAACATTCAAGCTACTGCTAGCCACAATCCCCCTCACTCTCCAACCAAACAATTCTAGTTTGCTGGACAGTTAGATGAAAACATGTTTGGCCATATAACTCCTATCACTCCATAGGTTGACTCAGCTAGTCCAAAAAAACCTATTGCAGATAGTCCTATGGAGGAGCAAGAACCCTTCCCTGGATTTATGGTGAGCTAATGAGGATGCAGAGTGGACTTCATTTTTTTGGACACATGGAGGCTTTTTTTCCAGCTATGTGAATTTATTTTGCAGACCATGCTTATTTTCCAATGTCTACAAGCTGGTCATTTGGTAATGTTCTGTAGACTGGTCAGTCTACAATACCTCTATTTCTGACTATGTGAATTTTTTTGGTAGACCATGCTTATTTTATAATGTTTACTAGGTGGTCATATTGTAATATCTATATATCAATGTGCATAGTGAACTATTATAATTAAATCTACACATTGTTATATAAATTTATCTTCAAACATGAAAATATACAATGAAAAACTATGTGACTTTTTTTGGCAGACCATGCTTATTTTCCAATGTTTACTAGCTGGTCATATTGTAATATCTATATATCAATGTGTAGAGTGAACTATTATAATTAAATCCGCACATTTTTATATAAATTTATCTTTATCTTCAAATATGAAAATATACAACAAACAACTATGTGACTTTTTTGGCAGACCATGCTTATTTTCCAATGTTTACAAGCTGGTCATATTGTAATATGTATATATCAATGTGCAAAGTCAACTATTATAATTAAATCTTCTCATTGTTATATAAATTTCTCTTCAAATCTAAAAAATATACAACGAACAGCTATGTGAATTTTTTTGGCAGACCATGCTTATTTTCCAATGTTTACTACCTGGTCATATTGTAATATCTATATATCAATGTACAAAGTCAACTATTATAATTAAATCTGCACATTGTTATATAAATTTCTCTTCAAATCTGAAAATATACAACGAATTGGTGCTTTGATATTATGGGAACTAAGAGGTCTTTGATAATATTTGATGTTTGGCTACATGCAAATTCCAATTTATCCTGTAAGAAAATGTGTGTGCTTTAAATTTTTCACATGAATCCTATAACATTTAAGTGATCAAACTTAAGATGCAACCTGCAATAAAGCCAATTGGTGCTAAATCAGGCATCTGAAGTTTTGGGAATTTACCACTAAAGCGGTGATGGAGATATTTGTCACCAATGTTCATATCACCAACCACTAAGTACACTAAAACACTCTTCACCAAGATTAACACAACATTCCTAGGCAATGAAAAAATATAACAAAGCCTGTAATCAGAAACGTCTAGGTTTGCCTTAGAAGGGTAACTTGTGACTCTCCCAGAGTAACCCTAATGAAGTGAGGGGCCTTGGGGCCTATCTCTATATTGCGGTAGGGGAGCCAAAACATATGGGAGTGTCCCCCAATTTATGATGATCATTCATAATAGGCGGGTGCATCATGCGATCAGAGAGAGTCAAATAACCTGAGGTCCCTCCTACTTGATTGAACGAACAACCATACAAGTGACCCAATTTCACCCACTCTATTTTCTATCCTTTCGGAATGCCTTGGGAGGATCATTAATAAGTTTTTAGGAGAAGATAGTATCACTAGTCTCCAGCCCTCCTCTTCTAGTACTATTTTCTCTGATGAGAAATTTGTGGATGATACTCTCATTATGGGAGAAGCAACGGTCAAAGAAGCTAGAAACCTAAAGAAAGCTCTTACTTCTTATACCTCCATGATGGGTCAACTCATTAATTGGTCTAAAAGCTATATTTTTATCATCAATACTCTTGAAGAAAGACATACAAAAATATCAAAAATTTTAGGGTGCACTATTGGTATTCTTCCTTCATCCTGCTTGGGATTACCCCTCTGTACCAAACCCCTAGAGAGCTTCTGGAACTCCATTATTGACAGATTCAATAGTAATCTCGCGGGATGGAAAGGGGCCCTCTTAAGTAATTCAAGAAAAGTTAAGCTCCTTAAATCAAATCTTCAAAATCTCCCAATCTTCAAAATCTCCCAGTGTATGCCTTGAGCCTTTTCAAGATACCCCAAAAATTTGCTAATATTACTAAAAGGATTAAGAAAAGATTCCTATGGTTAGGAGTGGAAGAAAATAAAAGATTTATTTTGGTGGCTTGGGAAAATGTTTGCAAACCCAAATGTTGTGGAGGACTTGGATTGACAAAAATTAAAAATGTTAACAAGGATTTTTTGGCTAAACAACTTTGGAGAATCTATGTGGACCAAAAAAGATGGAATAACATTATAAAAAATAAATATCTCTTTAACTACAATACTTTGGAGGATTTCATCACTGATTGTGAAAATCTCAATGGATCTAACATATGGAATAGTATCAGCTCTTCTAAAGACCTCATTATTAAAGGGCAGAGATGGAAGCTTGGGGATGGTAGGAGAATTCACTTATGGGATGATTGCTGGATCCAAAAGGATCCTTTATCTAGAAAAAAAGATTGGAAGGAAGCTATTGATCATTGTAAAGAAACTATTGGGATAAAAGTGAAAGATTATTGGCAATATGACAAATGGAGGAATCTTGGAGATATAGATAGAAGATTTATATCCCTCTAGCATGATCTGCAAAGCTGGTTCATTCAGAATAACCACCAGGACAAAATCATTTGGGCCCCTAAGCCTTATGGTAATTATACTATGGCTTCAACATGTGATCTTATTTCTAAAAGGGAGGAAATACCTTTATGTTTGCAAGTTTGGTATAAATTTCTTATCCCCAAAATTAACTTCTTTTTTTGGATCTTAGCTCGGAACAAACATCTAACCCTTGATAATCTCAGTAAAAGGGGATTTAATCTCCCGAATAGATTTTTTCTATGTATGGAAGAGGAAAAATCCTATGATCATATTATGATGCATTTCTCCTTTACCCATAAGGTCTGGGAACTAATCCTTAAAAAATGGAATCTCTGCTGGTTTTTTCCTCTTCTTTTGTAGGACTTTGTCAAGAAATGGTGTTGCCCTCTATTAAACAACTTGGCTAAAGAGTTCTGGAAGATTTTGATTCCTCATTTTTGTGGTGTATCTGGAAGGAAAAAAATAATAGAGTGTTCAGGGAAAAGTACTCTAAACCTGAAGTGGTTAGCAATCTCATCAGCAAAGGGCTGGAGGAAAACTTCAATTCTTCTATCAACAAAAACTTTTCCAAGATCTCCCCTCAAATTTCCCAGGAGAACTTAAGAAAGTAGCACTTTTGTACCCCAACTTCTGACTCTATCCATCTGAGAATGTTTGCTACTTGGACCTCCCCTCCTTTTGTCTGGGTTAAAGCTAATTTTGATGCTGCAGCTAAGGGAAACCTGAGAGCGGCTGGTGGAGATGGTATAATTAGAAATTGGATGGGAATCTATGTTGGAGAAGTGGAATTACCTTTGGGAGTGCAATCTAATCATAGAACCAAAGCAATGGCTACCCTCAATACTATGATATTGACAGATGAGCTGGGATGCAAAAAGTTTGGCTGGAAGGAGTCTTTCTTAATATTGTAAATAACATAAAAGGCATAAGCAAATCATCTTGGTCCTTCGAACACATCATTGATAAAATAAATCAAATTGCTTCAAAATTTGAGTCTTTCCATGTAACCCACAACTTCCATGAGACTAACCATGCTGCAGATAGTTTGGCTAACCTTGGGGTTAGAAGTGAAGTCATTTGTAAGTGGCACAGATCAACTAAGATTAATGACGAGATCAACTCTATTATTAATAATGACAGAATCAATCAAAAGGAGGGAATTATTATTAGTAATGACCATAATGCATTATTTAAATTTTAATTTGTGTACTTTCAAGGTGAAGTGCCAAGTGGTGATTAAATGCATTCATTACTATTTTATGTTGCATGATTTTTGGGTCATTAATACTGAGAAGCTGCAAAATTACAACTATTCAAAGCATTTTGTGTTCAATCTGAGATATATGGAGAAAAAATAAATTGACAATAAGATGATGAAAACCTATGCTCATAGAAATACAAAGAAGGAAGCTGAGATGGGTGGGGATCTTAAGAGGGAGGAACCAACGGAATGTAAGTGGATCCATGAAAAATAAGTCTAGAGAAAGCTAAAGAAGAGTAAAGTGCACCACTACCTAGAACAGATGCATGGTAATGACAAAGATATTACTAAGGCCTTTGTCACAAGGTGGAATAATGGCAAGGTGAATTTAGTAGGGAATTCCTTCACTCTGACTCTTGAACTTCTATCTAAGATAAAATGGCTCCCTCTTGAGGGAATACATTTCTCCGAAGACAAGAAGGAGGGAAATAAGGCATATAAAGTCTCCCCAAAGACTGATGAGGAGAGAGAAATAATGGTGAAAGGTAATGTTGATTTTGTAAACCTGGCTAATGTCAAACACATCTGGGTTAGTGTCCTTAGGGTTACAATGGAATGTTTCACCCTAGATGGTAGGTGCTCTAGGGTTTACAATTATCATTTTGTGTTGGTGAACCATTTTAGACATAATATTAGGGTTTCCTTTCTATTATTCCTCCTCAGTTCTCTTAACCAGAGTATTATGGATCATAAAGTTATGGATACCCTTGTTCTGCATGTGGGGCTTATTATGCTTATCATAGAGTATGCCAAAGACCACATTTCAGAGCTGATTCCTAAATAGATTTCTAACACCAAAAGAAAGAGCTCTGTCACTTCTTCTGGTAAGAAAGCTAGAACTAGTTTGAACAAAAAGGCCCGAAAGGTGAGCCTTGCTAAAATTAATACAAAGTTGTCTATCTTTGATGATGTAGAAGGTATGAAGTCGGAGGATGACCTAGAAGAGGTCTCCTCTGAGGAAGAAGAGATGGATAAAGGGGAGCCAAGTAAAAGAAATGTCTCTTGTCTTGCACTCCCAATAATGAACCTGAAATAGGTATGGATGAGAAGAATATCCCGTTTGCTGAGGCTATGGATGATTCTAGAAAGGAAATACTTGAGAAGGTCACCAAGAAAATAAATAATTTTATGGAATTCTACATTTATAATATTCAAAAGAAGAGTGGTGATGATCCTGAGAATAGGGAGATTGAAGCGGATAGCCTGGATAACATTATAAAGGAGTATGCTGAAGAATCTAAAGATTTGGAGGCTAACAATGAAAAAATTGACAATACCACTAAGGAGGATAATATCAATGATACTTAGTGGAGTAAGGAGGAAGATAATGTTGATTTAGATAAAGATAATGCATGTTGCGAGATTATCCCTACTCCTCCAGACATCCCCAAGGGAGACAATGAAGAAACGAGAAAGAAAATTCAAAAATAGAAAAGTATAGAGGAAGATTTGTGGGACCAGGACTTCAGAGTCAAGAGAGTTACAAATATCAACGTGCTGCAAGCTGCAAGATATAAATCCATGTATGGCTATAAAATTGACAAATGGGTTCAAGAAGATATTAAATAAACCCATACTAGGCTCAAAGCTTTGGAGGTTAGGACCGCCATGCTGGAGGCGACCATTGTCGAAATGCAGAATGATGTAGAGGAGTATCAAAAAGGAAAAAATGTTTTTGAGAAGGTAACTTGTAATACTACTAAGCTGGAAGAAATTATTTCTAATGCTATTGAAAACACTATTAAGCCAATCAAAGAGAAAGTGAGAAATATTGATATTATGATGAAAAATCTTATCACCATGAACAATGCAGTAATGAAAGCTACTGTTGAAAATCTGAATGCCCTATATGCTCTGCTGGAAGGGAAGAGCCCTGACAAAGATAATGATGAGGAAGACATGAAACAAGATATTCAGTTGTTTGGTCGTGGGTCCAGAACTAGATCTAGTACCAGAAAGAAAACTACTTCACATGCCAAAGATATCACCTCTCTGAAAGAGTCAATTCAAAATATTTAGAATCAGATGCTGGAGGCTGAAGATTTTGTTAAATTGCTAGATTGAGTCTGGTGCTAGAAGATTTTTTTGCGCCCGTTTTGTTGGTAGATTTTCTATTTTGGGTGTCCCAGGTTTTTGTTCATGCTATTCACTATGTAATTTGGGTTTTATCCCTTTTAGTTTGTGTCAAATGTTTTGATAGAATGATGTTGTTTTATGCTTAATTTATCTTTATCTTTTTAGCTTTGTTAAAGGGTTTCGGGGTCCCTTCAAAACTTGTAGTTACCGTAATAAAAAAATTCAATGCTACAAACATTAAGTCTTGAGACATTATCAATTAAATTTATTTGAATAACATTACCATTGATAAGAACAACAACCATAAGAGAATCATGTTGATCTTGAATTTCCATAGGAGGAAACTCATATTGAGAAAACACAATTTGAGCTTTGTTATTAGTTGCATTCACGCATTCCAACATGGGAGTTATATTAGCTTGCATGGGAGGTGAGATGATCATGTTTCTCAAGGCTTTTTGCAATGCTTCATAATATGTGGGTGAATTTTGAAGAATCTTCTAAAGGGATATCTTGGCAGGAGTAGCACAAAGTTGTTCTACTAAATCATACTCATTTTCAATATTTTGAGGGAGACAAGGCGCTAAAGGAAGAATTGGTTGAGAAGTAGGAAGAGAAGGGTGAATGACTAAATTTATAGGTTTTCTATTATTTATTGTGTTATAAATTTGAGCAACCACATTATAATTAGGTTATTGAGCACCTTTATCACACTAATTGGTTTATTTTGAGGTAGAGGGGTATATTGACGAAGATGAACAATAATCTTAGAATTTTCATTACTCAAAACATAGAAAACTTTAACTTGGGTAGGATATTTGTCCTTAAAGGTTTCATTTATGATAGGGAGAGCATCAAGGGTATTATCCTCTTTCCTTAAGGTATCTTCATGATGTAGGAAATTTTTTGAAGAGGGACAAACACAACTCATTAATGCTTCATCAGTAGAAGGAATATTAGAAGGAATGTTGGTTATAATACTCTCCTCTACTACAATATCATCTTCTTTGATGGGTAAAAGAACAAACCCGGGTCACACTTTAGGCTAAGAAAAAAAAATGAATTTTTCCGAAAACATTTTGGCCAGAAGGGTTTCAGTCAAACTGAAGTGGCAACCATGTAGCATCCTTGTGGTAGAGGTTTTTTGGCCGAAACAATTCTGGCCAAAATAGTTTCGGCTGAAACCCCATAAGTATTTTTAAGACAAATATAGTAGAAGAGACAATATTTGTCTTATATGTATTCATGGGGTTTTGGCCAAACCCGTTTTGGCTGAACGGAAAAGGTTCGACCGAAACCCCTTAGGTGGTATCCTATGTGGCCAAATCAACAAATTTTTTGAAATTACAGAACTTCTGACACTAATTTCTCCATCAAAACTAAACTTTCTGAAAACACTTAAAATACCCTTTTGTAGAGTTCAGAGTCAAAAATATGTGCATGCAATCTTTATATTAGTTTTTATTAGATATAATATATTATAATTACAAAATACTACAATTAGGTATTTTAACATTCGAGAAAATGTCGATTCGAAAAAAAGAAAAAAATAGTAAATCATATCATAATTTTTTTAAAAATATATGGTTCACTAGAGGAGAGAGTCCTCTTTGAGAAAATGTAATTTTATTTTTGAATGGGATAAATTTGATAGGGAAAATATGGTGGGAGATGAGAGCTGTTGATTTCAGGTAAGTTGGACTTTGAATTGTTATAACAGAGAAAATATACATCAAAAACTAAATTTTATTTTTTCCTACACTGGCTATATATGTCATCTATCACATATTTTGAAATCAGAGGAAAAAAAATTTATTTTTACTTAGAGACTCGATCGCTCTGCATGTAGGGCTTCCATTGTAGCACGCTACTCTACTTCCCACGCGCCCAAGTAGGTGTGCCATTAATGGCCTCCACTTCCCCAGGGTACAACGGGGGTCATAATGGAGAGAGGAACCACACCCATATTAAAAATGGGAATAAAGGCTTTGTTAAAAGCATTATTATCAACCTCATAGCGGAATCACAAGCGAAAACTAACATAATAGACATGGTAGAAAACTCACTTGCAACGGCCGCAATTGAGAATGAGCTAGAACAAGAGAAAGATGGAACGCAAGGAGTGAGAACCCAATAGAGAAACTTTAAGAATGCCATCTAGAATGAAAGAACGCTTCCAGAAGGCATCTGCTTTATCTCAACAATCTCCCACAACTTGAAGGCTTCCATAGGAAATGGAGAATTCCATCTAGGAATTATCTTAATGACTGGTTTCAAAGGATTTGGGGGCAAAAACTAGGGTTTCATTTTTCTTATTGTAGAATGCTGCAAAAGGGTTTGTTCCTAATGTTCTTCGTAGACCCTAAATCCCAGAAAGCTATAATTGACAAGCAATTCTGGAGAGTAGGCCCGTATGAATTCATATCCATACCGTGGTCTCTTGAAGCCTCGCATATCAAAGTTATAGCTCTTTCTAGCCCCCACTGGGTTGTCATTAAAAATATTTCTTCATTATTTCTTAACCTAATACCCCAGGTTGTAGTGCCTCTCCCATTTGTGTCCTGCATGCCATCCCGAAGGATGTGGATTTGATGGTTTTATGTGTGTGTATTTCATGATCATATTGGACCCGTGAGAGGTTGTACCTTTGAGATGATCTTATCTATGATATTGCATCAACAAATTATTTATGTCCCTATACTAGTTGTATATCTATTGGTGATCCTTATTTCTGCACCTTGCGATTGGTTGAGCTGACCTGGTATTTTGGTAATTATTCTTTTGTGATGATGTTATGTTGGCATTTGAGATGCACCCAATTCAGGTGGTTCTTTTGCTCAATCTGAGATTACTGATGTGGTTATGATTGTTATCTGCCTATTTGGCTTGTGATGTGAGTTGATGGTTTCACTGAGGTTTGTGCCAGTGGTTACCTAATTATGATTTCTTACCTTGTTGAGATACTATCTATATTGGGAGTTATCATATTGTACCTTGATGTTGTTACTCCTTGATTAATCATACGAATGATCTAGTGGTTGCATTGAGTGGTATAGCTGATTATCGTACCTTATTTCTGTTACATGTAACTTTGCTTATTGTAAATGTTAGATTTTGATGTTAAGTAATATTTTTATCCTATGTTCATGATGATGTCTGGTTTACTTTGTATTTGGATTTGGACCGAGAATTATATTTGTATTCAATGGATGTTATTGGATTTCTTGTCATGGTGCATTTATGTTGTGGATATGTCTTGTACCTTCAGTAGATATGCTCAGACAGTTGAAAATGATTATTTAAATACTTTAATTTAAATGTATTATTATGTGATTATATATATATTGTGATGTTGTACTGCACCACCATTATGTATTTTGCCTATTGGTGCTAGTACAAAGTGAGATAGAGTCGTAGTCACTTTCTTGTGAGATCTACACGATGTCCCATTCTCCTTCAACATGATTTTGTGTTTGGTTGTGTTTCAGCTATTTATATGATTGAGCATCTACACTTGATGTTTTCTTGTTTACTCAACAGGTACCAGGTACATTCATCCTGAGTATAGGATTTGAGTGTGTACCTATATCCACAGCAGTGGCACCAGGAGATAGTGACCTTGGTCATTCATGCTGAGCCAATGTCGTTCCTATATGGGCGATGTATCCATAATAGTGTTATTATAATTACCCGTCCAGTTAATGTGGTAAATCTGGATTCATAATGCATTATGTTAATTGACCAGTGAGTGTGTCTGTGCATTTAGGGTTCTACAGTTGTCGTGAAAATCATTTAATTTAAATGCCGATTTAATTCTTTTGGAGAATTTTAATGTTTAGTTTTATTTTAGTTATTTCCGGCTAATTTTCCGTATTTGAATTCCAAATTTCTGGAATTGTTTTATTTAGTTTTGGGGATTTAGCCAATTAGTTTATTAAGTGGCTTAATATTCTAATTTATAAGTCACTTTTATAAAAGTGCTTATATTAGGCAAAAGTGAGTTTTTAGACTTCACTTTTGTTGGAGATTTGCTTCTGTGCAAATAATTGATTGTATGTTTGTCATTGATGACAACATATAATATACAGTAGTGATCTATATGCAATTATCAGTACAAATTTTTTGGAGCTATGCATGTTTATTTCCATGGTTTATACATGTTTTAGATGCTATGTGCATTCATGTTGAGTCAGATATGAAGTTTTAGTTTAGTTATGTTAATCAGTTATGACAGTTACAGAGACTAAAGACTATCTATGAAGAGCCGACGTAATTACATTATTTCTTGAGTTGTGCCTATCTTTGCGATATGCGTGTTTGTATTCATGTTTAGTTATGAGTTAAAGATAATTATCTAAAGGCGCCAAACATGTTCTATCAGAATCGTGAAGTTAGAGTTAATTTGGTGGAGCCAACTTTATGAAGCATCACGTCTATTCAGTTTGGGTTGCGTGATTCTAAACAGGTTGCGTGGTTGATGTGGCTGACTAAAGAAGTATTGAAGGGAATCCTAGAGCCAACAAAGATCACATCCTTTGGGGAAGATACTTATAGTAGTTCAATTGATGAACGCCAAGTGTGAATGATAAGAAAAAAGACAGAAAAAGTACAAAATAAAATGTCTGTTGTTTTGGGAAAGTAAAGACATTTCATTCATCAAGAAAAGATCTATGTGAAGAAGAAGTGGAAGTATACAATACACTAGAACTGATCAAGACAATAGTTCTACTCAAACAGTTCATCTATCAGATATAGTGTATATTTGTTCTACTGAAGGTTGTATTTGTTCTACTGAAGGTTGCAGCCTTCATCATTTTAGTAGTGAGATTTTGGATAGTGAGTCCTCACCCCTAACAGGGTTACTTGTAAAAGACTCCTAACAGGGTCCAACCTTTAACCATGTCTATGTACTTATTAAATTGTAAAGAACAACTCCTAATAGGGTTGAAAGATCTTCTAACATGGATAATTATAATCAAGTACAATTATTTGTGGGTGCTAATTATCACCAGGGTTTTTACCTATTTGGTTTCCTCGTAACCAAATTGTTGTGTTCTCTATTGTTTTATCTGAATGTGCATTTGTTTTATGTTAATTGATATCTAAGTATAGAAAATAAATAAAGTTGTTGATAACTAATTCACCTCCTCCCTCTCAATTATCCTTTGGGACTATTCGAACAATTGGTATCAGAGCCAAGTTCCTTGGAGAGAAATTCTAACAGCTTAAGGTAGATCAGATGACATACTTTAGGAAAGAGAGTCCTAAGTTTGATGGAGAAAACTATCTTGAATGGAAGAACAAAATGATAACACATCTTCATTGCATTGGATTTGAGATCTATGAGATTTCCACTCAAGCAATTGAAGTTCCCACCTTGAAAGACCTTGCAGAAGAAGACTCTACAATCAAACAAAAGGAAGTGTTCTCTCAAAATGCAATCGCCAAAGAAGCCCTAATCAGTGCCCTATCTGACAGTGAATTTTCTAAGATCAAGAAGGTAGATAAAGAATACTCTATTTGGAAATAATCAGAAGATATGTTTGAAGGAGACATCCAAGCAAAGAATGTGTGTAGAAAGAGATGGAAGAAAAGGTACAACAAATTAGAGATGCTACCTGAAGAAAACATCAGAGCCTACAATCAAAGAATTAATGAAGTAGTTTCAGGTATCAGGAACAATGGTGGAGAAATTTCAAAGGATGATATAATGGACAAACTAATGACCACACTGACAACAGACTATGAGAGAAAGATCAATATCTTAGATGAGACTATGCAATTTTCAAAATACTTCAAGAGAGAGACTTTGATTAGAAAAATATCGGCATTTGAGATATCAAGATTGAAGACAGAACCCAAAAGTGAGACAAATTTCAAAGCCTCACTCCATAGCAAGAAATCCATAAGCATCTCTAGTAATAATTAAGAAGTGGATAAAGAACTAGAATAAATCATTGCTATGATTTATAAGAAAGAAAGAAAAGTTAAAGGGAAATATGAAGGACAACTACCATTCAAATATTTTTCATGCAACAAAGTTGGTCACTTTGCATCCAAGTGTCCTACAAGAGTCAAGAAGTTTAGATCAGATTACAAGCCCAAGTACACTGAGGAATATTATCATGCTGAAGATGGTGTAACTAATGATGATTTAGGAGAAGATGAAATTGGTTTTGTTTCCATTAAAGACATTGAAAATATGCTTGAAGAAATGGACAAACAAGATGAAGAAAAAACATAAGAGTTAGCATTAGTTTCAAAAGTTGACATCAGAACTGACTGGATCATTGACAACGGATGTTCACACCACATGAAAGGAGACAAAGATAGATTTGTACATTTGGACAAATACAAAGGTGGCATGGTTAGATTTGGAGATAACACTCCCAAACCTATCATAGGCAGAGGTTCTATCACCTTAGATGGAAAGAATAAGATAGATGATGTTCTCTATGTTGATGGATTACATCATAACTTACTAAGTGTTGGACAGTTGCTTGACAAAGGATATCAGCTGGAATTAAAAAAAAACGAGTGCATCATTAACAACAAAGAAGGAGACATTATTGTATTAGGCTCAAAGACCAAAGGTAATGCCTTTCAGCTCAATTCAGAAGTAAGTTATTTTGTTACTAAAGTGGATAACAGTTGGTTATGGCACAAGAGACTTTGTCATATCAATTTTGACAACATAGTCAAGATAAGTAATGTTAAGGCAGTAAGAGATCTTCCAAGTATTGAAAGACCAGTTGACACCATGTGCAGGGAATGTGTGATGGGGAAGCAAGTAAGGACCTCATTTAGGAGCAAACAAGACTCTGCTGAAAACAAATTAGATCTAATACATACAGACCTATGTGGCCCTACTCGAACAAGATCATACTATGGAGAAAGATATTTCATTTTGTTTGTTGATGATTTCTCAAGGATGATGTGGGTTGCATTCTTAAAGGACAAATATGAATCTTTTGAGAAGTTCAAAGTGTTCAAAGCTAAGGTTGAGAATGAATCTGGATTAAAGATAAAATATCTAAGATCTGATAGAGGAGGAGAATTCACCTCTGAACATTTTTATGATTACTGTGAAGAACATGGAATCAAAAGATAGCTAAGTGCACCTAGAACCCCTCAGCAAAATGGGATTGTAGAAAGAAGGAACAGAATAATTCTTGATACAGCGCGCACTATCATGATTGAAGGAAAGGTTGCTCATACCTATTGGAGAGATGCGGTCAATACAACAGTCTATACTATCAATATAATAAAATTAAGGCCATGCGCACACAAAACACCCTATGAAATTTGCTTTGGAAATGTACCTACTGTAAAATAATTTAGAATCTTTGGAAGTAAGTGCTACATTAAGAGAGATGATAGCATTGGAAAGTTTGATGCTAGAAGAGACAAAGGTATTTTTCTTGGTTACTCTACTAAAAGCAAAGCCTATAGATGTTTCAATCTAAGATTAAAGAAGACCATTGAAAGTACTCATGTGAAGATTGATGATAAGTTTATGATTCAAGAAAGATACTATGATTATGCTCCCATGATTGAAGATGAGCCCAGACCCATCAACAAAGACACAGTTATTGAAGAAATGTTTGATTGTATTGATGTTTCATGTAACAATCCTGAACCAAGTGAAGAATAATCACAAACTACAGATGAAAGTGTCACTCCTAAGAACTCAAAATACATATCCAAATACCACTCTAAGGAAGACATCATTGGAGACCAGAGCACTAAAGTCTTAACAAGATCTAGAGAAAAAGGTTCAATCGCTGATGAAGAGGTATGCTTACTTTCACAGATTGAACCCTTAAGTGTTGAAGATGCGTGCAAAGATTCAGATTGGCAAAGTGCTATGCAAGAAGAATTAGATCAAATAATCAAGAATGAAACATGGGAAATGGTCCCTAGACCTCATGACAAGAATGTGAATGGAACAAAGTGGATATTCAGGAACAAAATTAATGAAGAAGGCACAGTGGTAAGGAACAAAGAAAGATTAGTATCTAAAGGATATGCGTAGAGAGAAGGAATAGACTACATTGATACATTTTCCCTTGTGAGCAGACTGGAAGCTATCAAGTTGTTTTTGGCATATGCAAAATTCAAGAACTTTAAAGTATATCAAATGGATGTCAAGTCAACTTTTCTAAACGGTGACTTGAAGGAAGAAGTCTACATAGAGAAACCTAAAGGATTCAAACTTTCAGACAAACCAAACATGGTATGCAGATTAAAGAAAGCACTTTATGGGCTTAAATAGGCCCCAAGAGCTTGGTATGAGAGACTTGATGGCTGCTTAACAAAGATAGGATTCAGAAAAGGAGTAGCAGACTGTAATTTATTCATAAGAGAGATAGATGAAGGATTACTACTTGCTGCTATTTTTGTTGATGACATTATCTTTGGAGGTACTGACAAACTTAGTGCAGAATTTTCCAAAGAAATGAAAAGTGAGTTTGAAATGAGCATGATTGGACCTATCAAATATTTTATTGGATTGAATGTAAAACAAATAGATAAAGGCATATTCATAAATTAGTCTAAGTATGTGAAGGAGATATTGAAGACTTTCAAGATGGAAGATTGCAAACCAGTAAGCACCCCCATGATAATAGGAAGCAAGCTTTCTAAAGATGATGATTCAACAATAGTTGACAAGACCCTATACAAGTCTATGATTGGAAAACTCATATATCTTACTCAATCTAGATTTGATATTTCTACTGCAGATGGCTTTGTTGGAAGATTTGTAGCTGAAACCAAGCAAAATACCTAATGGAAATAAAAAGAATATTTAGATACTTAAAAGGGACTATAGACTATGGTTTATGGTATCCTAACTTAGAGAATATACAACTTCATGTGTATACAGATGCAGATTGGGCAGGTTGTGTTGATGACAGAAAGAGTACATCAGGAGGAGCAGTATTTCTTGGAGACATATTGGTCACTTGGACAAGTAAAAAGTAGAATTGTATCTCTCAGTCAACAACAGAAGCTGAGTATGTTGCAGAAACATTGAATTGTTCAACAATGGTTTGGATCAAACAGATGATTAAAGACTTTGGTATTCAAATTGATTATCCTATTGTTATTCAATGTGACAACACTAGTACTATCAACATGTCAAAGAACCCTGTGATGCATGCAAAGACAAAACACATTGAGATCAAATTCCATTTTCTAAGAGAAAAAGTTGCAAACAGAGAAGTAAAGTTGGATTATGTGAGCACTAAAGAACAATTAGCATATATTTTTACAAAGCCATTATCAAAAGATAATTTTGAGTATCTAAGGTAGAAGTTGGGAATAATTCCCTTTCCTGAGTCTGATTAGAATTTGCAACAAGAACATCAGTCCTTGGTCACTGATGAATGGTTCACTACTCTACTTCTGGAGTAGTACTTGTGCTTAGTCGTGTTTAACACCCTTTGTCATTGATGTCAAAGGGGGAGTATTAGTAAGGGGGAGCATATACTCTGGGGGAGTATACAGAGCAGAAATAGTGAAGAGGAAATTTTGATGAGGATATTGAGAAGATTGCAAAAAGAAGGAAGACACTTTGATTTGATGATATCATATGTTGCCATCAATGTCAAAGGGGGAGATTGTTGGAGATTTGCTTGTGCAAATAATTGATTGTATGTTTGTCATTTATGACAACATATAATATACAGCATTGATCTATATGGAATTATTAGTATAGATTTTCTAGAGCTATGTGTGTTTATTTCCATGGTCTATACATGTTTTAGATTCTATGTGCATTCACGCCGAGTCAGATATGAAGTTTTAGTTTAGTTATGTTAATCAGTTATGACAGTTACAGAGACTGAAGACTATTTGTGAAGAGCTGACGTAATTACATTATTTCTTGAGTTTCACCTATCTTTTGGATATGCGTGTTTGTATTCATGTTTATTTATGAGTTAAAGATAATTATCTAAAGGTGCCAAACATGTTCTATCAGAATTGTGAAGTTGGAGTTAATTTGGTGGAGCTGGCTTTGTGAAGCATCGCGTCTATTCAGTTTGGGTTGCGTGAATCTACACATGTTGCATGGTTGATGTGGCTTACTAAAGAAGTATTAAAGGGACTCCTAGAGCCAATGAAGATCACATCCTTTGGGGAAGATACTTATATTAGTTCAATTGATGAACGCAAAGTGTGAATGATAAGAAAAAAGACAGAAAAAGTATAGAATAGAATGTCCGTTGTTTTGGGATAGTAGAGACATTTTATTCATCAAGAAAAGATCTATGTGAAGAAGAACTGGAAGTATACACTACCCTAGAACTGATCAAGACATCAAGTTTACTCAAATAGTTCATCTATCAGATATAGTGTATATCTATTCTACTGAAGGTTGCAACCTTCATCATTTTAGCAGTGAGCTTTTGGACAGTGAGTCCTCACCCCTAACAGGGTTACTTGTAAAAGACTCCTAACAGGGTTTGACCTTTAACCAGGTCTTTGTACTTATTGCATTGTAAATAAAAACTCCTAATAGGGTTGAAAGATCTTCTAACAGGGATAATTATACTCAAGTACAGTTCTTTGTGGGTGCTAATTCCCACCGGGTTTTTTACCTATTTGGTTTCCCAATAACCAAATTGTTGTGTTCTCTATTGTGTTATCTGAATGTGCATTTGTTTTATGTTAATTGATATCTAAGTAAAGAAAAGAAATAAATTTTTTGATAACTGATTCACCCCCCCTCTCAGTTATCCTTTGGGACTATTCCAAAAACTTTTTCATTTTATGTTTTGGAAAATTTGAGTTTTGCTCCAAAACCCTCCTTGGAGATTTTAGTGTTTTGCTTGTTGTGGGAGATTGGCTTGTCGGATCATCGTGAGGATAGGATCATTGGATTCATAGCATGGATCTCCATCTTCTTTGAGATTTTCAGCCCGTTTGAAGTCTTATCCATTTTCTTCTCTTCATTCTGGTTTTTGAGCATTTCGAATGAGGTAGGGATTTCTCATTTTTAATGTTTTACTCTATTTTGATCAATTATTTTGATTTCTAAGTGTTTTGGGGTTGAGAAACAGTGTTCCCCTCCATTTTTATGCATTTCCATGACCTAGTTGGGCGGGCATGAGCATTTCTTTATTTCCATGGTTTTTGGATTTGAAGTTTGTATCTAGTTATGCTGCCGGAATTTTTATGTGTGCCAAGAACTTGAATTTTATTTGATTTTTGGTAGTTTGGGCATGTTTTGGAAGTGGGTTTTTGATTTTGTTGAATTCTAAGATGTTTGAATTTTGAGTGTTTTTGGCGTTGCTTCATTTTGTGTCACCCAATTCTTGCATGTTGCCTTGTTGGCATGTTTTAATTATGTTGTTGGTAGCCTTTGCTACAAGGAGTAGGATTGTGGATTTGGAATGGATAGAGGACATTCCCAATATTTTTGTATCCCAATCTGAAAGTGCTCCGTCAAGTTAAATGTGTGGATTTTGCCTTGTCGGTTTGCCAAAATTTTTGAGTGAATGGTTATTTTGGGCATTGTGTGCCATCCTTGTTTTCTAATGAGATGACTTATGGATTCTATGGGAATCTGCACTCTTGGAAAGTGGCCAATTGAGCTATGTGTCATTGTTTTTATCATTTCAGTTTCCACTCAGATGTGTTTTCCCGAGTGAGGCTGTTATTCATTCTTATTTCTTTTCCTGGATCTAGCCCTTGGTATATTGTTATTATATTGTTACATGGCATTGGTTGTGTTCACCACGTGCATGCGAGCATGATTATGTTGGATCTTGTGAGATCCAAACTCCTGGATATAGGCCAGTTGAGTGTTTTATCATTTGGGGGTTGGGTTGGGAAATTGCATTGCCTTTTGGCACTTGTCGTATGGGGAGAAAGGGTATGTATGGGTAGACATGTGGAATGACTTCTCACATTTATCCTAGCTCAGAAAAGGCCAAAAAGGTAACATGTAGAATTTCTAATAAAGTGATAACCAAATAAACAAATGGGTAATAAAACTTAATACAAGGTATCAGTTTCATCTATATGGTATGTGGTCTCCCGAGGGAGTAGAGTTACCATACCATATGTCACTTGGGAGTACCAAGGGACATCACTTGGGAGTACCAAGGGTAGGGTTCAGTGTCTGACAACAACTAGTCTCATGTGTGAGCTGGTACGAGGACATAGTATGAGGCCTCCTGAGGGAGTTGAGTCACTGTACCACATACCATTTGGGCTAGTGAGAGCCAAGCGATGACACTCCACTAGAGTCCCTACATAGTATCCTTAGTCTGTTATGAGTAGTGACCTGGAATACTGCATTTACCTTCATGTTCACATGTGTTCCTGGAGCCTTGCATTGTTTTGTGTGTGTGTAGCCTCTTGCTTGGGTGTGTTTTATGTTATTGTGGCCGAGTCATTATCTCCTTTGAGCATGGCGGGGTGGGCTTGTGGGCACCACATGGTTGGGTGGAATTTCTCACCTATACCACTGTTGGGGATCAGTGTACAAAGATGATCCTCCTTCAAATGCAGATTTGGGGCATGTTTCCCACTTGTTCCTTATGTGCTTTCAGTAACTTGTTGTAGTTATCTTGTAATTCATATTTATGTAATGGTTATAGATGATCTTGATGCTCTCCTTATATTATGATGTGATTATGCTTTTGATGTAGTTAAGTGTCCATATCCTTGATACACATGTATCCAGTACTCCCCAGTGTGGAGCTAGCTTTTATTTCATGTTGAACCCTTATCTCGTCAAGCATACCGAGTATTGTGACTGAGGGGACCGTTCGTTGCAAGTTTTGGCAACCATGGTCACCTGCTTTTGAGTTGCACTCAACTATTGTGGATGGAAACATATGTGGGAATTCTAAGATTGTTTTAGGCCCTTTATTTTTTATATCTCTTCAAGACATTTCTGGCGCATTTTGAATGGAGTCAATCGGACTCCGGATGCAAAAGTTATGGCTTTCAGAACAGAGTCTAGACGAAGACCAGATAATTGTCGTTTGAAAAAACATACCTTGTCGTATGGGAAGGGATGTATTGTCATATGGGAAGGGGTGTATTGTTGTATGAGAGTGCTTTTTCATATGAGAAGATGTGCTTTGTTGTACAAGTTTCTGCTACCCTTTCTTCCCTCTTTTGTCATTTCACGGACATAGAGCATTTCTGTCCCCAGTCGAAGGATGCAAGTTAGCTTTTCGGATACCCTTTTTGATGTTATACCTTCCCAAATTGAAATAGTTTGACTATAAGGTGTTTTTGTGTAAGTGAATGTAATCCATGGGCATCCTTGCAATTTAATTTGGTAAATGAACTTGTATAATTTAACCATGGTAGGAGTTGTACTTTGGAATAAAAAAGAATTATTTTGGAATAATGTAGTAATTGGATGAACCTTGTATGTTAATCATGTAGTTGGTAATGTATGTTGGTGTAGGTTAGTGCTTGGGAGTTCTTGGTGTTGTGTTAGACTCCTGCTTTTTGCTATGTTATGCGTTGTATTTTCTTTTTAAAACAAAATATTGTTACCTTAGTATTGGTTTTTATCCTTGTTTCCAAGGATTCCTGGGCAGGGCATCACATCTGGTATCAGAGCCCATGTTCATATGTTGGGATCTCTTGGTATATGTTTCCTGCTTAGTTGTTCTTATTGGTGGGTGAGTGCACATGAGTAGTGTTATGAGTAGTGGTAGCTTTTTACTTGGGTGCCTAGGCTTGGCATTCTTGAGTGTTCTTGAAGAACCGACGCAAGTGAAATTTGTGAGAAGAAGAGTACCTCCAAACCTTGTGCCTTTTTAGGGATGGATGATACCCCTGTGTGAGTACCTCTATGGGGTACTTTACACCATATTTTGGTGAGTTTCTCTTGGATTGTGAGTGTTTGGTGACCCTTGTGTGGTCTATGAGCGTGGATGCCTTGGAGTGGTGGTTGTGTTGTTTGTTATTATAGCATGATATCTATTGCATGTATGTTGACCCTGGACTGTTGCAGGAGTTGTTATGCCCTTGTGTGTCTTGATTTCATGTGTGATCGATTAGTTGGATTAATTGGTTGGTGTCCATGGTTAGCAATGAGTGCCTATTATTTTACTCCCTTTTGGATTAATGTGCATTAGAATCTTATGTTTATTGCTTAATGAGAAGGTAATTAAAATAATTCATGTTAGTTATATGTGGCATCTTATTTCTTGCATTATTATGCATTCCTCTTGTAGGGCAATGCTTATGTATCATGGTAGTTATTGAAAATAGATATGCTTTGGTTATAAGGAATAAAATTATTTATTGTAATAGATTATTTGGGTTAATGAATTATATCCTAGAATTGCTTGATTATTAATACTTTTGGAAGAGCTTTGTGGTTCTAAAGCATCTGTTGAAATTGCTTATTTAATGTAATCATGTGAAACTAGAACTTTGTGCTTTGTGACCTCGCATCTACCTCTCTTTGAGTACATTAAGGCCACTGTGGTATTAGAGATTATCTAACCATTGTGAGATGCTGAGATTGAGATCGAACCCTTGTGATTTGGGTGTTTTCATATTGTTATAACCAATTGATGACTCATGGTGCAAGTTGTACATACCTCATTGTGGGAATAACCCTTGGGGTTGTTGTCCAATCATTCTTGCGCAATTATTGTGTAAACCCTCTTGTTTGAGTGTGTCGAGCACCCCCTCTGAGAGATTGATTCTCATGTTTTGACCCCTATGTTTTTATCCTTGTGGCGTAATCACCCTTGTGCATGTTGTGTTTCTTACCTAGAGGACTCATGTTGTGCATTCAAAATGTGTTTAGAGTTAGTATTTTGGACCCTCATTTTCTTAAGACCCCGCATAATGGAAATTGTTGCATTGCATGGAAAGGAATAAATAAGTTGAACTAGGAAATAATACTATTGCATTTATAAAAGTTATAGTTAAGAATATGATTGAGATCATTAATGATTCATTGTTTGATGTGTGTGGACATGTTCTCTAACACTTCTGAGATGATGTATGCCTCAGTACCGTGTGGCGGTTACTCCCTCTTGTGTGGCTGATTTCAGTCACAATGTCTTGTGAATGTAATTTATGATTGGTGCCTTATTTTATTTTCTTGGCGGATCTTTCCACATGTTGTGTGGGCTAGCATCGTTTGGTATTTTCCTTGCTTGGGTTAGTCACCGAAAACTTCTCTACCTATCTCTTTGTGACAGTTGTCACATTTGATTTATTGTTGAAATGTGCACATTTTTGGGAATTACTGTTGGAATTGATAATTCCCCCATTTGGGTTTTCTCCTTTTTTGTTTTGTGGTGACTATTTCAAATGTTTTCTATTGCTGCCCAGTTTTGTGTTTTGTGACTCTATCATGTTCAAAGAAAACCTCTGATAGTATGTGCAAGGGAGAACATCACAGAGAACATACTATTGTGTGTTTGTTAAGTAGTTGTTAAGATGTTAATGAAAATGTATTTTTATTTTAATTATGAGAAAATCTTACATGTTTCAGGAAGAGAAAGGCAAGTTGTTAATGATGTACGTGCTTGTTAAGTGTTAATTGAATTAAAATGAATTGGATTGTAGATATCCTTGGTATGAATGTTCATAGCTACATTATGTAGTGTATGAGTAAATGAAAATCATGTTAAAAGATATTATAGTCATTGAAGTATGTGCAATTGTTAAAGAATGAATAGTTATTTTCCGCAACTTCTTTTGTGCATTGATTGGAATCTTGGTGTAAATGCTATTTCTTGTTAATGTTCATGTGTATCTTGTGTGGTATTGGTTGACCTTGGATTTATGCTTTGGTTTTAGCATGCAGGATCATTGTGATTTTGTTTTCTTCCATGATGTGATTTGGAGACCTAGAGTGTTTCCCTTCTTAGCATTGGTTAATTTGGGACAATTGGGTGTGACTTGGTCCGCCTATGAGTTTGATATGTGTTGTGGTTCTTGATGGTTTTGCATTGGTTTTGTGCTTGCCTCTTTTAGAGTGGATGTAGAGGTGTTGAACGCACCGCTATTGGCTTTTAGGGTTGGTGAGTACTACCGATGTCTACTTGAGTTGTGGGGTTTTCTTCCCCAACTCTTCTTGGGTTGTCGTAGTGTGGAGGTAGAGATACCCCCTTCCTAGTATTGACGCTCCCCTTATTATAATTCCTTATGGTTATGTATATATGATATTATATTGATTAATTTATCCCCTTCTTGGTGAGATTCCTTGTTCGAGGTCTGGTTGGAAGAGGACCGCTAGTAGTCTGTTATTTCTAGCTTTAGGCTAGAAGGACACGGTAGTGGTGGGTGTTTCTTACAATACTAGACTTGGTTATGGATATGACTGTAAGATGGTGTTGCCTTTAGATTCATTTCCACCTTTTTAAAGGTAAGACCATGGTTTGATTGGGTTAACTGAACCTTTTATTTAGCTATAGTTGAACTCTTAGCATTGGAAGGACCATATTGCTCCTATGCTTGTTGTTTAGTTGTGCTTGAATGTTCCTTTAAGTAGGAGTACACTAATGAGCCTTTGTTTCTTAGTGCTCTTGGAATTGAGAGGAGACCTTGTGCATTTGTATCCCCTGGTACACCTGAGTTGGATGTGGTATCCCTCATAAGAGTGCAATGTTTGGCAAAGAATCTTCACCTTTTAAGATTCTTGGGTGAGCTAGTGAGAATCGAGTTGGATTTAAGAATGCTCTATATGGGCATGATGGTGTTCTTTTCAAATTTTGGGATGATTTTTCCCATTTTCTCGAGTTTCTGACATGGTAGTTCTTGGTTGGAGTGATCGTGGAGGGCACAGTTTGATGTTATATACCTTGTGATGAGGTAGAGTAGACTATGTATGCCTCTTTTGGGTTGAGGTCATGACAAAATTTTATTTCCTAATGCGTATTGAATTCTTGTTTATTGAACCTAGAGAGAATCTTGACGCTGTTTGGTGTGTGTGGATCCTTTTAGTAGTTGTGAGAACTGGCTTGTAAGGAATTGGTTGATTTGGCCAGACTTGTGGAGTAGTTGTATGGCTATTCTTGCATTTCAGATAGTCTTTCGATCTCGTACTTGGTGTGCACTTTTGGATTTGAGTTGCAAGATTATGAGAGTAAGCCTAGTCCTTGGGGGGATGATGTAGTGCCTCTCTCGTTTGTGTCCTGCATGCCATCCTAGAGGATGTGGCTTTGATGGTTTTATGTGTGTGTATTTCATGATCATATTGGACCCGTGAGAGGTTGTACCTTCAAGATGATCTAATCTATGATATTGCATGAACAACTTATTTATGTCCCTATGCTGGTTGTATATCTATTAGTGATCCTTATTTTGGAACCTTGCAATTGGTTGAGCTGACCTAGTGTTTCAGTAATTATTCCTTTGTGATGGTGTTATGTTGGCATTTGAGATGCACCCAGTTTAGGTGGTTGTTGTGCTCAATCTGAGATTACTGATGTGGTTATGATTGTTATCTGCCTATTTGGCTTGCGATGTGAGTTGATGGTTTCACTGAGGTTTGTGCCAGTGGTTACCTAATTATGATTGCTTACCTTATTTAGATACTATCTAGATTGGGAGTTATCATATTGTACCCTGATGTTGTTACTCCTTGGTTAATCGTGTGATTGATCTAGTGGTTTCACTGAGTGGTGTAGCTGATTATTGTACCTTATTTCTGTTACATGTAACTTTGCTTATTGTAAATGTTAGATTTTGATTTTAAGTAATATTTTTATCCTATGTTCATGATGATGTCTGGTTTACTTTGTATTTGGATTTGGATCGAGAATTATATTTGTATTCAATAGATTTTATTGGACTTCTTGTTATGGTGCATTTATGTTGTGGATATGTCTTGCACCTTTAGTAGATATGCTCAGATAGCTGAAAATGATTGTTTAAATACTTTAATTTAAATGTGTTATTACGTGATTATATATATGTTGTGATGTTGTACTGCACCACCGTTATGCATTTTTCCTGTTTGTGCTAGTACAAAGTGAGACGGAGTCGTAGTCACTTGCTTGCGAGATCTACACGATGTCTCGTTCTCCTTCAACGTGATTATGTGTTTGGTTGTAATTCAACTATTTATATGATTGAGCATATACACTTGATGTTTTCTTGTTTACTCAATAGGTACCAAGTATATTCATCCTGAGTATAGGATTTGAGTGTGTACCTATATCCCCGACAGTGGCACTAGGAGATAGTGACCTTGGCCATTCATGTTGAGCCAATGTCATTCCTATATGGGCGATGTATCCATAATAGTGTTATTATAATTACCCCTCTGGTTAAAGTGGTAAATACGGATTCATAATACATTGTGTTAATTGACTAGTGAGTGTGTCTCTGCATTTAGGGTTCCGCAGTTGTCACAGAAATTATTTAATTTAAATGTCAATTTAATTCTTTTGGGGAATTTTAATGTTTAGTTTTATTTTAGTTATTTCCAGCTAATTTTCCATAGTTGAATTCTGAATTTCTGGAATTGTTTTATTTAGTTTTGGGGATTTAGCCAATTAGTTTATTAAGTGACTTAATATTGTAATTTATAAGTCACTTTTATAAAAGTGCTTATATTAGGCACAAGTGAGTTTTTAGACTTCACTTTTTCATTTTATGTTTTGGAAAATTTGAGTTTTGCTCCAAAACCCTCCTTGGAGATTTTAGTGTTTTTCTCATTGTGCGAGATTGGCTTGTCAGATCATCACGAGGATAGGCTCATTGGATTGATAGCGTGGATCTCCATCTTCTCTGAGATTTTCAGCCCATTTGAAGTCTTCTCCATTTTCTTCTCTTCATTCTAGTTTTTGAGCATTTGGAATGAGGTAGGGCTTTCTCATTTTTAATTTTTTACTCCATTTTGATCAATTCTTTTGATTGCTAAGTGTTCGGGGTTGAGAAATAGTGTTCCACTCTATTTTTATGCATTTCCATGACCCGGCTGGGCAGGCATGAGCATTTCTTTATTTCCATGGTTTTTGGATTTGAAGTTTGTATCTAGTTATGTTGCCAAAATTTTTATGTGTGCCTGTAACTTGAATTTTATTTGATTTTTGGTAGTTTGGGCATGTTTTGGAAGTGAGTTTTTGATTTTGTCAAATTATGAGATGTTTGAATTTTGAGTGTTTTTGGCTTCGCTTCATTTTGTGTGTCGCCCAATTCTTGCATGTTGCCTTGTTGGCATGTTTTAAATTATTTTTTTGGTAGCCTTTGCTACAAGGAGTAGGATTGTGAAGTTGGAATGGATACAGGACATTCCTGATATTTTTGTATCCTGATCCGAAAGTGCTCCGTCAAGTTAAATGTGTGGATTTTGCCTTGTCAGTTTGCCAGAATTTTTGAGTGAATGGTTATTTTGGGCATTGTGTGCCATCCTCATTTTCTAATGAGATGACTTATGGATTCTATAGGAATCCACACTCTTGGAAAGTGGATAATTGAGCTATGTGTCATTGTCGTTATCATTTCAGTTTCCATTCGGATGTGTTTTCCCGAGTGAGGTTGTTATTCATTGTTATTGATTTTCCCGGATCTACGAAGGTATTATATTTTGCCATTAGTATACACAAATAAAAACATGATCTGCACCATCGGTTGTCACTACACCGAGAGATAGGGCACAACACTACCTGATGCCAAGGTTACCCGACAAACACTGTTCAGTGTTATCCGATGACAAAAAGGTAAATGGAACCCGATGAGTAACAATAGTGCAACCCAATGGAACAACAAAGAGAGGAACCTAAAAGACAAAGGGAACTCGACGAACAATTCAACAAAGGAACACCGATAGACCTTCAGTTCAACCCGATGACCAAGAACCGACAGTCAGTTACATCCCGCAAAAAGTGGATCTGACTTTCCACGTCAGATAAATCACTGAAGTTATATTTATAGCTTCTTGATTTACTTTTAAATCCATTATGTGCGGAGGAAGAAATGCATTTAATATTGTTTTAATTAGTTTTACTGATTTAAAACATGAAAACTAAAGATCAAGGTCAAGTTGTAAACCTTGGATCTAAGAGTTAACATTGTAATGCGTGATTCTAGAATAGGTCAAAGAATTTTATAAATAGATGCTTAATCTATTGTAAAAAATTGTTGTTCAATGAATATTGTAGCCACAGAGAGCATCCAGAGACTAGACAAGTGAATTCATGCAGAAGGACATAATATAATCAAATCAGTTTCAAGAACAAGAACACAGGCTACCGACGATCATAGAAAAGGTATTCATCAATCACTTAGGGTGATATTATTATTCTGAGAGCTTTAATGGATCTGTAATCAGAAATTGTAGATTGCACACAGTCAGGTCAACATTTGTACTCATTCTAACAAGTGTATTATGCATAAGAAATCCTTTCAAGAAAGATGGGCTTAACCATCCTATTGTAAATCTCATAACTGAGTGCACACTTAAATCAGTGTTGCTAAAGCTCTTAACATAGTAGATCTTAACCGGTCTCCACCTTGATACTCCTAACAGCGTAGATCATCAGAAGTGATCAATTGTAAGCCTTTACTAGCTCCCTTCCATTCTGTAGATAGTGAAGTTTTGTGGGTTCCATCCCCACCGCAATTTTTACTTCCTAACAAGAGTTTTCTGTGATGCCATATCTTGTGTTATGTATTTATTACTTTCATGAAGGTTTCTATGAATGTTGAAAACTATTAACGATTATGAATGAACAATACATGCATTAATAAAGAACAATAGTAATGGTCGGTAATGCAGTAATGAATGATTACTAATGATGAATTGTGAAAGGTGTTAAAAAAATTTATAGGTACTGATTCACCCCTCCCCTCTGAGTACTACTTCCCATTAATTCCAACAATTGGTATCAGAGCTGAGTCTCTTCTTGGAAAAAGGATTAAGAGCAAAGATCATACAATGGAGAATTACAAGCTTGATAAGAATATTGAGAATAAAAATATTGAGATATAGATGTTTTATGAACAGTATAAAGAAGCTAGAATCAAGATGAGAGAGCTACTGGATGAGAGGAAAAGTATGGCTACCCAGAACAATGAAAAATATTATCAAGAAGAAGAGATTCCATATTTCTTTGAATCTTTAGGATCAAATACAAGTAATACATCAGATACATCAGAAGAGAATATCACAAATCTACAGGATATCAGTCAACATCTGACAGAGCAAATAAAGATGCTGCAAATCGGTCAAGAGAGCCAGATGGTAAGATTGATTGATGTAATGAGTTCTGCTAGACAAGCTGAAATAGAAAGAACACTTGCTATTGATGATAGAAGGAAGATTACATAAAAGCTACAAGAGAAGAAGTTAGAAATTCAAAGAAATGCTGAGCATCTCCATGAGATCACAAATCAGATTATTCTAATGAGTCAAGAAGCAAACAGAATGAATATAGAACTCATTGAAAGAGTGCAGGCTATTGGTGAAATAAGAGAGTAAAATGAAAAACTAAAGCATGAGATTAGAATTCAGCAACAACATAATGAAGTTATCAGAAAGGCTAAAGAGAGAAATAAAAGAATAGATGATTTTCTTGAAGGACAATGAAGAGTCAACAACAACAACGGTTTAGGCTTTACCAAAAATGGAGAATCATCAAATCAAGCCAATCCAAAGAATGTCTATGAAAATCCAAGACCAAGAAAGCTGACATGCAAGCACTGTCGAAAGCAAGAGCACACATCAAATGTATGCCAAGTTAAAATGTGAGGTATTCCTAAATCTACATCTACATTCATAGGATTTTGTTATAAATGTAACAAGAAAGGACATAAAGCTTATGAATGCAAGACTAAGATAGAACAACCAAAGAAGGAAAACTACATGGACAAATATTGTCCTACATGCAAGATGAATGGGCACACATATGAAGAATGCTGGAAAAAGAAAAGGCAAGCATGGAAGCCAAAAGGTCAAGAAACTCCCTATCAACCAAAGAGAATCAGTAATCAATATGTATGGGATTACAATACTTGGACAAACTGTACAACATGTGGTAGATATGGTCACATTGTTGCAAAATGCATGAGAGCATTGACCAAAAGGTCTAGAGGCTGGTCAAACCCTAAAATGGCATGCTTAAACTATCATAAAGTCGGTCATCTCAAGAAAGATTGCAAAGACTGAATGACAGAGACAAGCACATATCCCAATGGAAACACCATTGAAGATATCTAGAGGGCTAGAGATAAAATGTGGAGAAATGCTTCAAGAAATGATGAAGCTAGACCAAGCAATGCAAATGGTGACACCCCATCCAATGGATCCGGTGACATCACCACCCCCACTTGAGCTGAACAAGTATGGAACTGCACTATACCAAGTCATATTCTGCATCAGTTCCATTATACAAATTGATAGATAGTCAAAATCTGCTTAATAAAGACGCATGTTGTGTTACTTGTTCCACCTCTGAGAAAACAACCCCGTCGATATACACATACCAAAAATCATCTGTGAACATAATGGATGAGATGTCTATACTTAAAAAAAATTGTTGGTCAATTAAAATGGTTAAGTTACCAATGTAACCCGACACCCATCAGTAAGAAAGCAAAGTCACAAAGTTGTCACGACAGAATACCGATATCCATCGGTAAAAGCAATATTGGTAACAACTATCCCAAGCATCCTCAACATTACCGATGATGATTGTGAAAGTATTCCCGATGGACTCCATCTTTGTGACCCAATGAGTCATTGAAGCATTTATTGTTAAGTTAGGGAAAAAGCCTATAAATAGTTGACGAAAGCACTTCATTTTGCACCCGCAATTTGAAGAGAAAGTAGAGCGAAAAATAGAGTGATTGAAGAGCAAAAAGTAGAAGCGTCCTCTACTCAATTCAACACATAGCAACCAGGTTAATAACTATTATCACGGATTGAAGTAAGTACCGAGGGAACCAAAAGCACTTTTTCGTTATTTTAAAGAAATCCCTAATTTCAAGAAAGCCCTAAAACTTGAAAAACAATGGCAACCACCTCAAGAACCGCTAAGATCAAGAATGATAAACAAAATTTGGTTAAGTTAATTAATAATAGCACTTGTATAGAGCCCAAATACAAGATATGCCCAGAGATCACCTTGAAACCCGATGAAACTGGAGCGTTTTCAAAAATTCCACCTAGGGTTTTGCTCATAGAAGACGTTAGGTCTTATATTCACTACAAAATCACTGAGTTAGGAGATCTTGAGATGGATGAAGCTTATAAGAAGTTCTATGATGCCGAAGGAAACATGAAGGAAGAACACAAACACTTGGAAGTCAAAGGGTTAACTAATGCCCTACATTTCCTGAGGGACTTCAAGACCGACTAGATCCGGTTGGTACTTAGCAGATTGCACAACTAGAAGTTGTGGTTGGATCAACCCAAAAAAATCACCAAGGATGTCCTTCATGCTATCACTGGTTATCTGATAACCAACAAGCCTAGGGAACACAAGCATCCCTCTAGGAAAGAAGTTTAAAAACTCACAAAAGCTTAATGGGACAACAAAGGTCTAAAAGTAAACACCATCACCGACGAAGAACTGAAATTTGGTGCATGTGTAATTGGGTATAAGATTTTTCAAGCAATCAGATTGAACAACATATCTGCAACATCAGTAAGCATAGCTTACAAGCTAGTGACCAAAGGAATTTAGATGGATCTGTGTGAGATCCTGTTAAAACAACTTGATGAGAACATGATCACAATCAGGTCTACAAATACCAACATATGTAAGTTCGACTCAATTATCATGTGTATCTTTTTCTATTTTCAAGAATAATTTCCTTCAGTAGGGAAAGTAAAATGGGACACTACCAAATTGGTAACACAATAGATTAGTGAATTGATTAAGTCACTAGGGGACAATTTTGAATTTGTTATGACTGCATACTTCCTTGAATTCAAGAAAAAGATGATGGAAAGGACTAGGATCCCTGAGCAACTGATAGAAAAGCATAAGGATGAAATATGTTTTATGGTGGATACTGATTTCACCCACATAAAACTAGTTGTACCAAGGACAACTTGGATAGAACCATTAGATTATGAAATAAATATTGATCAAGCTACAAATGCAATTGATGCATTAATCAATGAGCCTATTGACAACAAACAACCTAGGTTTGGAACCTATGAAGAAGCTAGATATAAGATAAAATGAGGCCTAGAAATCAAGAATACTGTCAATAAGAAAGAAAAAATGGTCAAGAATCTTAAAAATATTATATTGGTTACAGAGGAGGAACAAGAACAACAAGAACAAACAAAAGCAACTGATGAATAGGGCACCATCGGTGAAGGCCATGAGGAACAGATATCAAATTCTAAGAAGACTGAATCTGATACACCTCCACCTCCAACAAAGAAGCAGAGGACAAGAAGTCAAACTGCTTAAACTGACACTACCCCTCTTAAGAAAGGTCAAGTAAGGACCTATAAGAGGAAGCAACCAGAAAAGAAAACCAAGCAAAAAACTGTGAAAACAACAACTCAAAAGAAGAGGAAAAGGTTGGTTAGGACAAAGGCTGACATAAAGGATACTAAAGATGATGAGCCTGATGTAGTAAAGAATAATTATAGGAATCAAACTGTTGATGAAGCTGGTGAACATATTGTTGCATCTGGCACAATGCATGACAAAAGAATCAGACAATTGGATAGACTAAAACCAGAGGACCAAAAAAAAATACAAGATGCAATCATAAGGTCAATGATCAAGCACAAATATGTACCAGCTGAATTTTTAAATCAAATACCCAATGAGCTTGGTAACAAAGTATCCCAACAATGGTCATATGCTCTACAGACCGAGAGAGAAGCAAGGGAGAGGGTACTTGTCAAAATAATGCCTCCCAAATCCAAAATTGAAGAAATCAAATAAATATTGAAGAAGCATTCAGGTAAATTTGTAGCCAAGATAAGAGCATACAAAGTACTAGAAGACAAGTTCATAGAGCTGGACACAATGACTGAAACAAAATGGAGACAACTCTTGGATCTACCGGCAGAGTCAACAAGTGGTGAGAATCAATTAC
Organism: Thuja plicata; assembly: GCA_018584345.1. Taxonomy (NCBI): domain Eukaryota; kingdom Viridiplantae; phylum Streptophyta; class Pinopsida; order Cupressales; family Cupressaceae; genus Thuja; species Thuja plicata. The sequence continues at coordinate 1,936,445 of MU226708.1, read as the reverse complement.
TTCTCACCAACACACCTCATAGAGAGGAGGAGAAAGACAATGCAAGTCCTCAGCACATTGCTCTGGACAATATTGAAAGTGATAATGAGCCCATAAACTTAGACAAAGTCATGGATGATCTTGACATCCAAGATATCACCAACTATGACTCTGATAAAGATCCACAAAAGAAAGATGAAGTAATATTCATTACACTTAAGGATCATGGATAGCAACAAGATTTGAAGACATCAAATGATAAAGATATGAATGTTGCTGATGAAACATGGAAAGACACATCAGTCTTGGACTTAACAAAAGTAGACCCTACAGAGGAGATACAAAAAGATGAGGATGTCACTGCTCAAAAAGATCAAACCGATGAGCAGGACACCACTCAAGATATAGCCCAAGCTACCACTCAAAGAAACATGCCAGTATTAATGAAGGCAATCAATATATTGGAGGGTAATAATGCAGAGGACACAAGCACACCCGAGGACAAGGGTGATGGAGAAGCAAAAGACACCACAGATAATATAGAGGATACAACTGCAGAAAAAGCTACAACCGATGATCAGATAGATAAGTCTGCTGATCAAAATAAAGAGGACACACAAAAGGAAGAAGGGGACACATAGACATAAAAAGGTGAAGAAGAAAAGCAAGATGAGAAGGAGAAGAAATCAGAAGAAAAATCTGCAGAGACACCCAAGGTTGATGGAGAGATGTCTCCACAAAACCGACAGGTGCGACCCGAGCAGAACACACAAGAAGCATCTTCCACAAAGCCTTCACCAAGCACTTCAGAGAGAAAAATTGAACTATCTATGGTAGTTCATACATCTGCATCCCCGAAAGTATCAAAGAAGAAGAAGAGCAAGCATAAGAATCTAGTAACACTGGATGAAATCATTGAGATTCTAGTTTGTGATCCAAGGACATTGGATCCAACTGAACTGACCAAATATGCAAGAATCTATGAGAGAAAGGCCATTCAAGACAAACTAAAGAAAGCAACAAAAGAGGCCAAGGTACTGGAAGTAGCAAGAGGAATACTTCAACAAATAGTACCTGATGTAGAAATTGATCAGACCACCCCAATGCTCAATCAATTGGTGGTACTCATAGATGCAATAACATCTTAGAACATAGATGCTGAGAAGGTCATGGAAGAGAGACTTGAACAAAAGTATGAGTTCAAGCTAGCCGAGAAGATAAGCCAGGAAGTGGCATTGAAAAAGGTAAAGCTTTATAAATTGGTAAGCACAATTGGTCCAATCATCTCAGAAGCCATTACTTTGATACATAAATTGTGCACACTTGATCAACTCACACAGGAGTATACCGACAGGATAGCACAAATTGATGTTGAATTTAAAACGAGTGCACAAAGTCTCACAAATAATGAAGAAGCAATAAAATTGCATAATGGGCAAATCAAACATGCTCAAAAACTGAGACAGAACATACAAATTGTAGAGACAAAGTACAAAGATGAGGTAAATGAGCTCCAAGCTCATCTCTTACCGACACTTTTACTCCTACAAAAACATGTGACAGAGGCAAATACATTAATTGCCACCCCTGAAATGTCTGTCCTAGAAAACATTTATGATATGCATGCAAGGCTAGAGCTACAACACATAGTACTAGAACAAATGAAAGAAAAATAGGAGAAAATGCTCAAAGATATCTAGACAACCCATTCCCATATACTTGACACATTGTAAGTTGCACATTTCTGTCACAATTTTGGCATATTATAAGTTGTACATTTTTTTCATAAGTATCAAAGAAAGGGGGAAATGATATGTTCCAATCACCTCAGTTAAAAGGGGGAAATAATATGTATAGTAAAAGAAAGGGGAAATAAAAGGAGGAAATAATATGTACATAAAGAGCAAAGAACAGAGAATGTATAGTATACATATACATATACTTATACTATACCGATGCATACAGTTAGGGGGAGCCATATAATGACAAGGATATAAACATGGTGTACATACTAAACACTTTAGTATTATGCACATATCATTTTTTGATACTAATGTCAAAGGGGGAGATTAAAGGCATTATATTTTTCCATTAGTATACACAAAGAAAAACATGATATGCACCATCAGTTGTCACTACACCGACAGATAGGGCACAACACTACCCGATGCCAAGGTTACCTAACAAACATTGTTCAGTGTTATCCGATGACAAAAAGGTAAATAGAACCCGATGAGTAACAACAGTGCAACCCAACGGAACAACAAAGAGAAGAAACCGATAGACAAAGGGAGCCCGATGAACAGTTCAACAAAGGAACACCGACAGACCTTCAGTTCAACCCAACGACCAAGAACCGATAGTCAGTTAGATCCCGCAAAAAGTGGATCTAAATTTACACATCAGATAAATCACTAAAGTTGTATTTATAGCTTCTTGAATTACTTTTAAATCCATTATGTGTGGAGGAAGCAATGTATTTAATATTGTTTTAATTAGTTTTACTGATTTAAAACATGAAAACTAAAGATCAAGGTCAATTTGTAAACCTTGGATCTAAGAGTTAACATTGTAATGCATGATTCTAGAATAGGTCAAAGAATTGTATAAAAAGATGCTCAATATATTGTAAATATTTGTTGTTCAATGAATATTGTAGCCACGGAGAGCATCTAGATACTAGACCAGTGAATTCATGCAGAAGGACATAATAGAATCAAATCAGTTTCAAGAACAAGAACACAGGCTACCGACGAGCAGAGAAAAGGTATTCATCAAACACTTAAGGTGATATTATTATTCTGAGAGCTTTAATGGATCTATAATAAGAAATTATAGATTGCATACAGTCAGGTCAAAATTTGTACTCATTCTAACAAGTGTAGTATGCATAAGAAATCCTTTCAAGAAAGGTGGGCTTAACCGTCCTATTGTAAATCTCATAATTGAGTGCACACTTAAATCAGTGTTGCTAAATCTTAACAAAGTAGATCTTAATAGGTCTCCACCTTAATACTCCTAATAGGGTAGATCATCAGATGTGATCAATTGTAAGCCTTTACTAGCTCCCTTCCATTTTGCAGATAGTGAAGTTTTGTGGGTGCCATCCCCACCGCAGTTTTTACTTCCTAACAGAAGTTTTCTGCGATACCATATCTTGTGTTATGTGTTTATTACTTTCATGAATTTTTCTATGAATGTTTCAAACTATTAATGATTATGAATGAACAATACATGCATAAGAAAGAACAACAGTAATGGTCGATAATGCAGTAATGAATGATTACTAATGATGAATTGTGAAAGGTGTTAAAAAGTTTTAGAGGTACTGATTCACCCCTCCCCTCTTAGTACTACTTCCAATTAATTCTAACAATCTAGCCCCTGATATATTGTTATTCTATTGTTACGTGGTTTTGGTTGTGTTCACCACGTGCACGTGAGTGTGCTTATGTTGGATCTTGCGAGATCCAAACTCCTGGATATAGGCCAATTGAGTGTTTTATCATTTGGGGGTTGGGTTGGGAAATCACATTTCCTTTTGGCACTCATCATATGGAAAGCAAGGGTATGTACGGGTAGACATGTGGAGTGGATTCTCATGGTTATCCCAGCTTGAAAGTGTTCGAAAAGGTAACGTGTAGAAGTTCTAATAAAGTTATCAAATGGGTAATAAAACTTCATACAAGGTATCAATTTCACCTACATGGTATATGGCCTCCCGAGGGAATAGATTTACCATACCATATGTCACTTGGGAGTACCAAGGGCCGTCACTTGGGAGTACCAAGGGTGGGGTTTAGTGTCTAACGGTAGCTAGTCTTGTGCGCAAGCTATTACGATGACACAGTACAAGGCCTCTCAAGGGAGTTGAGTTACCGTACCACATACCGTTTGGGCTAGTAAGAGCCAAGCGATGAAACTCCACTAGAGTCCCTACATAGTATCCTTAGTCTGTTATGAGTAGTGACCTAGAATACTGCATTAACCTTCATGTTCACATGTGTGCCTGGAGCCTTGCATTGTTTTGCGTGTGTGTAGCCTCTTGCTTGGGTGTATTTTATGTTATTGTGGCCAGGTCATTATCTCCTTTGAGCATAGCGGGGTGGGCCTATGGGCACCACATTTTTGGGTGGTGTTTCTCACCTATACCACTATTGGGGGTTAGTGTATAGAGATGATCCTCCTTCAGATTCAGATTTGGGGCATGTTTCCCACTTGTTCCTTATGTGCTTTCAGTAACTTGTTGTAGTTATCTTGTAATTCATATTTATGTAATGGTTATAGATGATCTTGATGCTCTCCTTATATTATGATGTGATTATGCTTTTGATGTAGTCGAGTGTCCATTTCCTTGATACACATGTATCTAGTACTCCTCATGTTGAACCTTGGTCTCGTCAAGCATACCGAGTATTGTCGCTGAGGGGATCGTTCGTTGCAAGTTTTGGAAACCATGGTCACCTACTTTTGATTTGCACTCAATTATTGTGGATGTAAACAAATGTGGGTGTTCTAAGATTGTTTTAGGCCTTTTATGTCATATATCTCTTCAAGACCTTTCTGATGCATTTTGAATGGAGTCAATCAGACTCCGGAAACAAAAGTTATGGCTTCCGGAAGAGAGTCTAGACGAAGACCAGTTGATTGTTGTTTGAAAAAACATACCTTGTCGTATGGGAAGGGATGTATTGTTGTATGGGAAGGGGTGTATTGTCGTATGAGAGTTCTTTGTCATATGAGAAGACATGCTTTGTTGTATGAGTTTCTGCTACCCTTTCTTCCCTCTTTTGTCATTTTACAGACATAGAGCATTTTCCTCCCCAGCCGGAGGATGCAAGTTAGCTTTTCAGATACCCTTTTTGATGTTATACCTTCCCAAATCGAAATAGTTTGACTATAAGCTATTTTGGTGTAAGCGAATGTCATCCATGGGCGTCCTTTCAATTTAATTTGGTAAATGAACTTGTATGATTTAACCATGGTAGGAGTTGTACCTTGGACTTAAAAATAATCATTTTGGAATAATGTAGTAATTGGATGAACCTTGTATGTTAATCATGTAATCGGTAATATATGTTGGTGTTGGTTAGTGCTTGGGAGTTCTTGGTGTTGTGCTAGACTTACGCTTTGTGCTATGTTATGCGTTGTATTTGATTTTTAAAAAAAATATTGTTACCTTAGTATTGGTTTTATCCTTGTTTCCAAGGATTCCCAGGCAGGGCATCACACAAGCTCTCGAACCAGTTGGTAAGGTGCTAAGGATTGACCAGTCTAACATCCTTATTCCTCATACAGACGTTAGGGTGCTCATATCCCTTAAATCTGGCATCGAATTCTCTGAATCTCTTCACTTCGACCACGGTGGATGCCCTATCTATTGCCCAGTCACCTTCTTAGGTGGTATTAATAGATGTTACCTCTGTAGAAAGGAGGGCCATAAAAAAAAGATTGCCCTATTTTTTAAAAATGCAACCCCTCTCCCTTTGGATACCTTAACCCCCATATTGCAAACCCTACTTCCCACATATCTAGCCCTCCTAATGATGCTACTTCTGAAGTATCCCATTCCATTACCCCACCTACCCTCCCATCTCAAACTGAACAAAGTCCTCCAACCATCTCAAACAACTCTGCTACAGACTAGATGAAGAACTCATATATTATCTCTGCAACCCTTAATAAACTCAAAGGTCAGTTTGATGTACAATGAACCCCCCCCAAAAACCCAACCCCGGTGATCCCTGAGGCTATAAAGAGCCTCCCTTTTTCTAGTGAATTGGATTTTAGATTGGGAACAAATGCCATCCCCACAAGGCCGAAACACAAAACTCAAAATGCTCATCAAATAACTATTGAGAGGATTAAAATCAAGACAGACAAGATTAGGTCCATTCCTAAACCCAAATGGAAAATTTACTCTATCCTTCCTCTGGATCAAGATGCTCCTAGTGACCTCTCCACCATACCTGGTGTATCACTTGACAAGATGGGTAGCCCCGAAAACTCCTCTCTCTTGGCTTGCTCCCCCAACTCAGTTGAACCTATTGACCATCATGATGGACCAGTCATTGAGAGATTGGCCCCAAATTTATCCATAGAAGATAAACTCAATGAATTCAATGTGGTTGTTATCCCATCAACTCCCCCCTCCCTCCACCGCCTGATCAATGGAGATATGTACCAAAGAGTATGAGAAAAACATAGCTACACACCTTGGCAAAGGGTACAGTAAGGATGAATTCTAGGCGCAAGGAGGACCTTGATCTTGAGGAAGGTGAATTCAGAAGGGAACTGGAAATTTCCTTCAAATAAGAGGGTGATAGGTTCATCTTTATCTCAATTTCTGAAAAGAAGAAGAAGAAGGATAGTAATATAGATAAGAAAACTCCACGGGATGCCCCAAGTGGGGGTAGTCTCAAGAAGAAAAGAGGAACACCTCCTCTATTGAATGACAACCCCAAACCATTCAAACACCCCAAGAATGACATACCCCAATGATTTAAGAGTTTTAAGACTCCCATGGACATGGATAAATAGTTACAATGTCTATCTATTGTGAATTATGGAACGTCAGAGGACTAGAGTCCTCTGATAGGAAATATGTAGCCAACAGATTTCTGCAGTTACAGAAGGAAATTGACATCCTCATGCTCCAAGAAGTCAAGGAAGTTGGATTTTCTCTAGATATAGCACTAAAGTGCATTTGGAAGGATGCTACTACAGTCTCATCTAAACATTAGAAGGGCAAAGGAGTAAACTCTATATTAGTTGGAACCAAGTGGAGGAAATTGATCAAAGGATGGGGGATCTCTCCTTGCAACAAAGTAGTAAGGGTCTCATTTAAAGTTGGGGAACAAGCCCTTGGAATTTTCTCTATGTATGCCCCTAATTACCACCATGCGAGGATTGACCTATGGAAATGGATCTCATAATTGGATAATATACGTTGGATCTTGGTAGGAGACTTCAATATGATAGAAAGATCCCAGGAAAAAAGTTGAGGACAAAGGTTTTAATGGAAAGGAAATGAGATGGTTTTTTGGAATAGGATGATTTCTAAACTTAATCTCTTTGACCCCCTGGCAGAGAAGAAAAGAGACTCGAAAGGAGTGTGGTTTACCTGGTCTAACTTCTAAAGAGGTGACAGAAGGATTTATTCTAGATTAAATAGGTTTTACTTAAACAAATAGATATTCAGCTTCCCTCCTATTACAGGAGATAATTGTGTGAAGGTTATCCCCTACACCCTCTCAGACCATCACCCTATTTTCTCTTGCACTCACCTTATTCCCTCCCAAGATGCCTCACCCCCTAGAAGAGTAGGGTTTGCACTTAAATCTTCTCAGCTTCAAGAGCTTGAGTTACTGGATGAACGTCGAAAAGTGGCATTTGATCATCTCAGAGCATATCAAAAGAGGATATCAAAGAGCTATAATAAGAAAGTTAGACCAAGAGATTTCCAAATGGGTGATCTCGTCCTGAGAGAGAATCCTAAAAATTAGCAACAGCGGACTCAAAAAGGGAAGTTTGAGTCGAATTGGCTTAGTCCTTATATTATTACTACAGTATTTGGGTTTGGCACTTATCAGCTCTCCACTACCTAAGGTGAACCACTCAAAGAGCCCATCAATGCTCTTCACTTGAAGAATTTCTACAGTTGAGATATCTTCTACATGCTCATGTACATACTTTATTTCTGAGAAAATCCTAAAAATTGTAAAATGTCCTGAAAAAATGATCATCTTAGTGAAAACTTGGCAAACAGGCGCTTTGATGTATCTATTATCTTGGTGAAAACCTGGTAAACAGGCGCCTTGATAATACCAAAAAAATGAAAAAAATAAAAATATAAAAAAAATCAAAAAAAGAAAAAGAACAAAAAATTAAAAAATTGAAAATACAAAAAAAAAGAGAAAAAGAGAAAAATGTGCCATTCATGAAAACCTAGTAAACAAGCGTCATGGTAGCAAAAATAGAATTTCTGCCAAGATGGTGAAAACCTGGTAAATAGGCACCTCTTGTTCCGCAATGCTTTATCTGTCGCAGCATATCTTGGCTTTCTTGCAAGTTGCTCTTTCACTTTCTTGCTTCAGTTTGCTTTCTCTCTTTAGTTCGCTTTCCTGCTTTAGTGTGCTCATGCTTTTGCTTTCCGCCATCTTTGAGATTTTGATCGACCTCACATGGATTGAAACTGGTCTCACTCGGGGGCATGTTCCTGGTTTAGGGGGCATTGTCTTATTCTTTTAGAGTCTTTCTCTTTTTGCATCGGTCACCAGTGGTTCTCACTGCGTCTGCCTGTCGATGATCCGTGGCACTTCGTCTCTTCTTGAGACTCTCTTTCGCATCAGTCACCAGTGTATCTCACTGTGTCTGCCTACTAATGCTTTGATCTTGTTATCGATATTTATGCTTGAGAATCTCTTGCGACAGTCACCAGTGGTTCTCACTGAGTCTGCCTACTGTCACTATATTGCTGATATTTCTCACATCGTCTCGCTATTTGTTTGCTCGGCTTTGATCCATTCATTACTTGGGGGCATGGTTCCCCACTTCGATCACTTTTCAGTTTGCACTTGAGTCAGTAATATTGTCAAAGGACAACTCTCTACTGGCGCAAACTGGTGTTTCTCAACACCTTAATCAAACAGTGTTTTTCAACACTCTCTTTGGACACATCTGTGTTTTTGAACACACTTTGGATATCTCACAACTTAAACATCTCTCGATAGCAATCAGACACATTGCATTCAAAATCACAATGGTGTTTTTCAACAACCTAAACATAGACACATTCGTAAGCCTTGAAACATGCTGAGATATGATTGACTCTTTCTTAGTATGATGTTTGTTCTTATGAATTTCATTTGATATTTTCTTTGCCTACTGCTTGTTGGTGTGGTTTCAATGATCTGGAAACGTCAAATAAGTAGGGTGTATGTGATAAGAGCTTCTGCATTAAGGTAGAAAAGCCTCACATCCCTCGATCTTGTTTATTTGTACACCAAGGGGAGGTCAGAATTATCTCCTTGACTGTTATTGCTGTGTTTGTTTACTTGTGAATTGTTACTATATCAAGCTGGAAACAATGTTTGGGTCACCTTGGATTTTGTGCCTTGGTACTTATGTTTGTTTCCTATATTTTATCTGATGAAAGTCATATTCATATTCTTATGGTGGCAGCGGCACCAGTAAGGATTGTATTGACTCTGATGATCCAAAAGCACCCGATGATCATAAATACGATGAGTCCAACAACCAAAGTCCTAGGATTGCATTTAGCTTAGGCTTGCATTTGCATTGTAGGCTTGCATTCACATTTTAGGCTTGCATCATGGTAGTTCTAGTGCTCTCTTCATTTGTCTTCTCATTCTTCAAAGGTCCTCATATTTCATCATGGTTTCTTCTTGACTGCACAAGTGTCCGGTCCTTGTTATCGATCTTCATGTGCATTCTTTTGGTTAGTACCTGTTGTATATTGTGAATATCATGCATGAGATGATTAGTACCATTGTATTCATTGCATTACATTCATTTCCAAAAAATGCACTTCCATACATTCATTTGCATACATACATCCATAAGCACGTGCATCCATTAAAAACATAAATCAAATCATACATAGCATTTATCCATCTAACATCTATCATAGCATTTTCATACATCAATAAAACATGTGCATAAACATTTGCATATTCATCCATTTGCATACATTTCTAATCCATACATCT
>MU226708.1:1868175-1926685 GCA_018584345.1 Thuja plicata | reverse complement strand
ATCTAACATCTATCATAGCATTTTCATACATCAATAAAACATGTGCATAAACATTTGCATATTCATCCATTTGCATACATTTCTAATCCATACATCTAAATCATATAGGAAATCATCTCATAAAACACACACATTTAAAGCAATATATACACATGTACAATGATGCCAAAAAATCGAGCTCATATATATATATATATATATCGATCGGTTTGAATGTACAAGGGTGCTACTCGAGCACAATATGTCAAAATGGTGGTACAATATACATCACAATCTAACCACCGGGAGGAGGTGGAGGGGGTGGTATGCCCTACTACTGAGGAGGAGGACCCGCTAGAGGTGATCCCGGTGGAACGACCCATGCACCAGCATACTCTGTGAAAGGCAGAATCTGATCTGCTGCCTCAGGTACTGTAATAGTATACACAGCATAATAGTAAGAAGCCTCGTATCTGGTCTCTAGCTGTGAGCTAGCCAGTGCCTCTCGTAACTCCCGGATCTCCCGGTCTCGCTTAGATATCTGCGTGTCTCGGATGATCACCTGCGTGTGGAGGTCGTCACACTCCCTCTATGTCTGACGGGCTCTCTCCCTGACTCTCTAGAGAGCCTCCTGTAACTGTGCTACCTATCCACCTACTGGAGGATCAGTTGGAATAGCATCAGCGGACTCAGAAAGGGAAGTTTGAGCCAAATTGGCTTGGTCCTTATATTATTACTACAGTATTTGGGTCTGGCGCTTATCAGCTCTCCACTATAGAAGGTGAACCACTCAAAGAGCCCATCAATGCTCTTCACTTGAAGAAATTCTACAGTTGAGATATCTTCTGCATGCTCATGTACATACTTTATTTCTGAGAAAATCCTAAAAATTGTAAAATGTCCTGAAAAAATGATCATCTTAGTGAAAACCTGGCAAACATGCGCTTTGATGTATCTATTATCCTAGTGAAAATTGGTAAACAGGCGCCTTGATAATACCAAAAAAATGAAAAAAAATAAAATATTAAAAAATAAAATAAAATAAAAAGAACAAAAAATTGAAAAATTGAAAATACAAAAAAAAAAAAGAGAAAAAGAGAAAAATGTGCCATTGATGAAAACTTGGTAAACAGGTGTCATGGTAGCAAAAATAGAATTTCTACCAAGATGGTGAAAACCTGGTAAAAAGGCACCTCTTGTTCTACAATGCTTTATCTATCGCAGCATATCTTAGCTTTCTTGCAAGTTGCTCTTTCGCTTTCATGCTTCAGTTTGCTTTCTCACTTTAGTTTGCTTTCCTGCTTTAGTGTGCTCATGCTTTTGCTTTCCGCCATCTTTGAGATTTTTCTCCACCTCACATGGATTGAAACTGGTCTCACTCGGGGGCATGTTCCTGGTCTAGGGGGCATTGTCTTATTCTTTTGGAGTCTTTCTCTTTTTGCATTGGTCACCAGTGGTTCTCACTACGTCTGACTACCGTCTCTTCTTGAGACTCTCTTTCGCATCAGTCACCAATGTATCTCACTGCGTCTTCCTACTGATGCTTTGATCTCATTATCGATCTTTATGCTTGAGAATCTCTTGCGACAGTCACCAGTGGTTCTCACTGAGTCTGCCTACTGTCGCTATATTGCTGAGATTTCTCACATTGTCTCGCTATCTATTTTCTCAGCTTCAATCCATTCGTTACTTGGGGGCATGGTTCCCCACTTCAATTTCTTTTTGGTTTGCACTTGAGTCAGTAATATTTTCAAAGGACAACCCTCTACTGGCGCAAACTAGTGTTTCTCAACACCTTAATCAAACAGTGTTTTTCAACACTCTCTTTGGACACATCTGTGTTTTTCAACACACTTCGGATATCTCACAACGTAAACATCTCTCAATAGCAATCAAACACATTGCATTCACAAGCACAATGGTGTTTTTCAACACCCTAAACATAGACACATTCGTAAGCCTTGAAACATGCTGAGATATGATTGACTCTTTCTTAGTATGTTGTCTGTTCTTACGAATTTCATTTGATATTTTCTTTGCCTACTGCTTGTTGGTGTGGTTTCGATGATCCGGCAACGTCAAATAAACAGGGTGTATGTGATAAGAGCTTCTGCATTAAGGTGGAAAAGCCTCACATCCCTCGATCTTATTTATTTGTACACCAAGGGGAGGTCAAAATTATCTCCTTGACTATTATTGTTGTGTTTGTTTACTTGTGAATTGTTACTATATCAAGCTGGAAACAATGTTCGGGTCACTTTGGCTTTTGTGCCTTGGTGCTTATGTTCATTTCCTATATTTTATCTGATCAAAGTCATATTCATATTCTTATGGTGGCAGCGGCACCAGTAAGGATTGTATTGACTCTGATGATCCAAAAGCACCCGATGATCATAAATACGATGAGTCCAACAACCAAAGTCCTAGGATTGCATTTAGCTTAGGCTTGCATTTGCATTGTAGGCTTGCATTCGCATTTTAGGCTTGCATCATGGTAGTTCTGGTGCTCTCTTCATTTGTCTTCTCATTCTTCAAATGTCCTCATATTTCATCATGGTTTCTTCTCGACTGCACGAGTGTTTGGTCCTTGTTCTCAATCTCCGTGCGTGTTCTTTTGGTTAGTACCCATTGTATATTGTGAATATCCTGCATGAGATTATTAGTACCATTGCATACATTGCATTACATTCATTTCCAAAAAATGCATTTCCATACATTCATTTGCATACATACATCCATAAACATGTGCATCCATTATAAGCATAAATCAAATCATACATAGCATTTATCCATCTAACATCTATCATAGCATTTTCATACATCAATAAAACATGTGCATAAACATTTGCATATTCATCTATTTGCATAAATTTCTAATCCATACATCTAAATCATATAGAAAATCATCTCATAAAACATACACATTTAAAGCAATATATACACATGTACAATGATGCCAAAAAATCAAGCTCAAGCTCATATATATATATATATATATATATATATATATATATATTGGTTTGAATGTACAAGGGTGCTACTCGAGCACAATATGTCAAAATGGTGGTACAATATACATCACAATCTAACCACCTGGAGGAGGTGGAGGGGGTGGTATGCCCTACTGCTGAGGAGGAGGACCCGCTGGAGGTGGTCCTAGTGGAATGACCTGTGCACCAGCATACTCTGTGAAAGGCTGAATCTGATCTACTGCCTCAGGTACTGCAATAGTATACATAGCATAATAGTAAGAAGCCTGAGCAGCCTCGTATCTGGTATCTAGCTGTGATCTATCTATTGCCTCTCGTAACTCCCAGATCTCTGGGTCTCGCTCAGATATTCGCATGTCTCAGATGATCACATGCGTGTGGAGGTCGTCACACTCCCTCTGTGTCTGACGGGCTCTCTCCCTGACTCTCCAGAGAGCCTCCTATAACTGTGCTACCTATCCACCTACTGGAGGATTAGTCAAAATAGCATCAGCCATCACTGTATCATCTCCCTACTCAGCATCTTTGTCCTAGCTGCCACTGGGCCCAGCACCTGCATCTAATCCCATGGGTCTCACAGGAATATCTATCTAAACCGTCTTGGGCCGTACAACTCGCTCCTGCTACTATAAGGGAGGCTATTGTGGCTGATGTACCTATGGAGGCACCTGCTGTATCGGCGCAACAGGAGTTGTGAATCTGGGGAACGGATGGGCTAACATGTAGTCTATGTATGCAGGTGTCATACCTGCATTCATCACCGCGGCCATATAGTCCCACCTAGCTGGTGGTACTCGGGCGTCTATCATGATACGCCCCCTGTCAAGAAATCTATGCCACCCCTTCTTCATCTCATCGATGAATCGGGCATAGGTACAATACTCTAGAGACACGTCATGCGGCCTCCCAAACTAGTGCAATACGTGCGTGAGCAAGAAGCACTCAATAACAGTAATGGTACGTCCTATCAGAGGATGCAAATAGAACATGTATGATAGCTCATAACGAACATCATCCCAAACCTTAGTGGCTGCCCAAGGTTGCCATATGACTGCAGTCATATCATCAATCTGCGCCTTCCACTGCTCAGTCTTACCCAGTGCGGGCTGGGTCATTGGACCGATGTATCTGTAAATATACGGCTCTAATGGTTGCCGTGTATCATGGAAAATTGGCCTACATATAGGAAGGTGCTCCCAGGCTCAGATCTGCAAAATGATGACTCCTGCCACCATAGTACGGGCACCCCGATGCATGATCTTGTGCATCTCATGATACATCTGTGCGAGCATGCACTCGCCCCATACAAAAGTGAGTACAGGAACATCCAACATCTTCTGGAGCATAACGCCCCAACCACACTCTAAACCATGCTGACCACGATCAGGAACCGGATGACAGCTCAGAAATAGTGCAAGAACAACTGCCAAGGGATAATCTCTGTCATAAGTCCGTATCAGCTCCTCCCATGAAATGGCCCGGCCCATCACCAAATCATCCTGAAAAATGGCTCTCAAATCCTATGTACCATCTCTCGGCTGTGTGTAATACTCTACATGAGCTACATGGAATGACACTCTCAAAATATGGTATACATCCTCCAGAGCCACTGTCATCTCTCCCTGTGGCAAATGAAAAGTGTTCGTCTCTGAATGGAAACACTCAACCAGGGCACTAAGTAATCTGTGATCCACCTGAATATCGGGTACATCACACAGACATGTCAATCCCAACCTGTCAATGTGGGCCCCGTCGGCATCTGATAGTCTCTGTAACAACTCACCCATGATAGGATGATGGGATATGAAACCGATGTCTGGGAGGTCGACCTACAAAGCAAGTGACAAAATTGGATCAGTACCTCAATAATGATGATTTTTCAAAGCAAAAGACAACAAATGTAGCTGTGGACCTATTCTACACACAGTTTAAGATATGGCAACTGGTTGACTTTGCGATGCAAGAAAATGACAATGTTTGACTTTTGGCCAGTTTCCCATGCGAGAAAACTCTTTTCTCGCGTGAGGAAACTCTTGTCCTGAGTGAGCTTTCTGGCTCACGCGAGGTGGGATGTGTTCTTGTGTGAGATTCTAGAAATCTTGCTCGGTGCACGTGCGCTCTTCGCGTGAGCGATGGGGAGGGGCCAACGCGCGGAACCCCTAACCCACGCGAGGATTCAAATTCCTCGCACGAAGGGCGATCAAGGCCGGCGCAAGGAAACTGTTTCCTCGCGCAAGATTGGGCGAGACAAAATTTAAATAGCCCTAAAAATATGCTAACATTAAAAATTGATAAAAAAATTTCAGAAATACAGGATCAAGTTGCGATTACTTACAGGTGCGTCATACTCCGCTAGTCGGTTGTGTCATCGGGAGCACTCAAATCGATGTGTGTGCACGGGAATGCTATCAATGCTTGCTAGAGCCCTTGCTATCACTAAATTCAAAAGGTGAATAATGATTTGAAAATGTCCCCTCCGAGCCTTATATAGCCTTTGACCTAATTTTTCAAAGTGCTCTATTTTCCGTGAAAGTTGCACCCTTGGCTAAACGGACCGTTCTGAATCTATTTTCGTGATCAAAATCAAAATTTGACACTCCTAAGTAGCTCAAAATTGCGTTTAAAATTTTTTGGGACCGACGTGATCGGACGCTTGTGCAATCAATTTTCTGATGTTGGTTTCTTGTCAGGATTATCTCTAGTCATCATTTTCTCAGATTCTGCAATCTTTTCATCAAAGTCAACTCTAGTCAATTATGGTCAACTATGGTCAAATCTAAGCAACAGGACCTCTCGATCTCTCTAAATTGATTTTTCTCTCTCTAGATCTATCTTTCTCTGTGATTTATCGCTCTCATCATTATGATGTGTCATCTTTTGATTTCGCTCCCGAGGGGGCAAGATGATTGCATCATTGAATCTTTTCGCATCATTCTCGAATCAGTCTGATCTAAATCAAAACCCCATCACTAGGGGCATCTCATCACTTGGGGCATATTCAATTTTTCATACCTTATGGTCAAAATTGGATATTCCATGATATTGAATCTTGTCATCTATATTTCTAGGTATCTGAACAATCTAACTCGGATCCTCAAGGATCAAGCTTCGTTCTGAAGATGATTCTTGAAATCTCATTAAGTATTGGGGCAATCTAACCCTAATTCCTAAAATTTACGCGTCATTTTGAAGATGGCTCTCAAAAAATCTTTAGACCATTATCTAGGAAATCTAACCTGGATCTCGGAGGGCTAACCTTCGTATTGGGGAAATCTAACCCTGATTCTAAAGATAGTCCTGGATCTTCATCAGCTATCAGTGGACATTGGGGCAATCTAACCCCAATTCTGATCTTCTCTCAGATGATTCTGCTTCTTAATTTGATCAGTGCCTTGGTGAACTAACTTTGACTTTTGAAATCTTCATCTTCACTTTAGACTGTTCTTTGAATCAATGCGTTGCTCGCACATCAATTCAAAGAGGGGCAAAATGTAACACCCCAAAATTGGCACCTAATAATCCTAATCAATTTTGGTGCATTCCTTCAATTTTCTCATCTTCGAAGTCCTATTGTAATAGGCAAATTATTCTCCTAATTGACTTTAATTGACTGAGTTTCAAATGCAGAAAACCCAAATTTGCATAAATTTGACATTATATTTAATTCCTAAATTCTCAGGGTTTATTAGCTAAAAATCCCTATGATTAATTGATTTAATTCTAAAGTCCTAAGTGCTTTTAATTAAATTAATTCCACCCCCTTTAGCAAATATACATAAAAGGAAATGAAATTTTATTTAATTATTGGATGAATTATCCTCAAAAAGGAATTTCATAATTCCATGTGAAAGGACACTCATGTGGCAATAATCCATCCTTTTAATTAAATAATTCTTGTGTTTTTGTCTCAAATGAGAATGAAGAGGCAACCGTTTCTTTTCAAGAAACTCTTCACCCTCTTTCCATGGTTTTCTATAAATTGGACCTCATTTTCTTCATTTGGGAGGATGATTTTGGAGAGCATCAAATCTATAGTCAATTTTCATTTAAATTCTTTCATGCTTTTTAAGCTTAAATTTGCATAATTAGGCTAGTTTTCAATTGGAATTGAAGATATATTACTTTCATTTATATGTCTAACATTTCAATTTGATTCTTGCAAGCTTTCTAGATTAATGCAATTACTTTTCTAGTTTAAATGCAATTTCCATTCTAGATTAAAGGCATTTGAATTCTAGATTCGGAGCATTTGGTATTCATAGATTAAATGCAATTTGCTTCCATAGCTTAGTTGTAATTAATTCTTAGATTAGTTGCAATTCACTTTCATAGATTAATTGCTTCTCAATTCATAGAGTAATTGCATCTCTTTCCGTAGACTAGTTGCAATCTCATTCATAGAGTAATGACAATTTCATATTTTCTCACATTCTAGAAATCCTCCATGTTAGCAATGGTCAGGTTGTTGGCTCTCGTTTTGAGGGTAAAATCGAAATCCACAACTAATTAGAAGGCAGAAAGTCATTTTAATTGATTTTGCAAGATAAACAACTTATGTTTATCTTTGTAAATTGAACAATTAAGTAAAGACTATGCTGGGTTTGTGCATGATTTAGAGGTCACATTCAAGCACACACAGTTGCTTCTCTTCAGATGTGGTAGGTGTTTTGCTTGTAAGTGATTCATGGGCTTGTGGGGTTGAACAAATAAATCCAACATTAATTGGACTCAAAGATCACTTTCAAAAAGTTTAGACTAAGTGAAAGCTCCATGGCGTCATTGACCTAGCAAAGAAGTTGAAAACAAGAATTCCAGAAGGTACCTTGTACATTAGAAGAATCTCCCCTAGAAAGCTACACTGGAGGTGAACGAAAACTTGAGCATCTAATTTTTCAATTAATTGAGGACATGTAATTTTTGGAAGGGCATATTGTTGTGTCCCCTTCTCAAATGTGAAGGATTAATTAATTAAAACCCATGGCCTATTTTTCTCATAGGCTAAGGGAAACAATTTCCTAATAGAATTGTAATTTTGGCCTAATTATTTTTTCAAAAAGTTCAATTTAAATGTTACTATTGATGACTATCTAAATCAGATGTTATAATTTCTATGTATCATATTATTTAAAAAATATATTTTTTAAAATTAGGAATAGTGAAGATTAATAAAAAGACCCAAAAGGTGGCACTTATATAGAAAAGACAAGTGCTCATGTTAGATATACATTCTTGTTATCACTGAATTCATTTTTCAAGTCCTAAAATTATTCAGAATATACTTCCGTATCTTTACAACATTTTCTTGAGTACAATTTTAGCAAAGTTAAAACAAGAATCTCGTGAAAGCTCAAAGTCTTTTCACGACTCCCTATGAGAATTCAGGAACAAGGATGAAACATACGTGCAACTCAAAGTCTCCGGTGCATGTTTCACCTTACATGCACAAATTTTGCAAGTTACCTCCTTGTCTTTGTGTTCTACAATAACTTCAAATTTGATAAGAAACTCAAAGTCTGTAAGACCAAATTTGGAAACAAACTATAACTCTTAACATAATATACAACTCAAAGTCTGCAAGATTGGGTTCAAAAATATCTTGAGAAAAGGCACAAAACTCACAATCAACTTAAGAAAATGTTGTCACATAACAATTTGAATTAGCACAAAGTCTCAAAATAACCTGCCTCTTTTATTGAAAGCAATCAAATTTACATCTAACCTCAAAGTCTTAGAGTGCACTTAAAAATTGGTAAAGTTTTCTTGCATTTCCAAAAGATGAAAAATAAAATGAGGCTCCCTCCTATATATAGGTGAGGGGCTAAGAGAAAAAGGTACGAGAAACCCAACAAACTTTGACCTATTCTATGAAAAACTTTGACTAATTCAAACTGCAAGTCCTAATGTACTTGACCTGCAATTTGATTGCATGTAATAGCTTTACAGGTGATGAGGTTACTTGTAATTACAACTTTTTTTTCAACTACTTGTAATTTTTTGAAAAGAAACTACAAGTACATGATGAAAAATAAATTAAGTGCCTGACAAGACACGACTCTTATTACATCAACCTCTATCAAAGAGGTCTTCCTATCACTAGATTTCCACGTGCTGGAAATCTTCAAATCTATATATGGGTGGGAACATCTGCTAAAAAAAAAAAAAGATATTTAAAACATGTGTATAAAAATGTCATTATGATTATTCTAAAAGAAAAAAACAAAGATGGTTAAAAAAAAATCAAATAAGAAAATAATCAAATGACTCCAAAGACACATGATGGCATACACAATAACTAGCACTTGCACCGACAGAAGGTGCAAGGGGTACACGATAGGTCTTTGATGGGAAAGCATAATTCAAAAGATATATATTAAAAGGAAGTTTAGTAAATAGTTGTTCTATAAGCATGTTTTATTTTATAAGCATGTCATGCTATTGTAGGTTGCGTTGAAGGTAAATGCATAATTTGAACCAAGGTGTGTATATATAAATTTTGAATCGATCCATAAGCATTTTTTTCATTTACCATGGGCTTTAGGAAAACTAACATAGGGACATGTAAGTATTTGAATTAGGCGTCCTGGTTATTGCACACCTACAAGCCAAAAACATAGCCCCTTTCTTATTATTGGATTGAAATAACAAACAAAAATGTTAACGAACATTCAAACAACCATCTTGCAACAATAAACAAACAAATTGCAACACTACACTAGTTATTTATCTACAAGTTGATGTGAAAGAATAATTGAAGATTTGTATAATAGGAGGAACTGTGATCAATTGTCATTGTAAAAGCATGTACCATTGTAGAAGGAAGTATTGTACAAAGAAACATCCAGTTAGGATGAATTAAAATTACAGTATTCAAGGATTGTAGTTTTTGCAAGATGTCTCAAAAAATATGTAGCAATGAAATGCATTGTAACACAAAATGATATGTATTTGTAGATATAAATATTTGTTTTATCTGCTTCATCATCAGGGAGGGTGAACCTGTAGAAGAGTAAAAAGTACAAGTGGTCAGCAACTGAAAATTGACTGAAATGAAAGAAGGAAAAAACATGACTTCAGAACTACAAAAGAGGGTGTGCAAGTAGCATCTGGTACCTGGGAGTCATGCAAGATGGAATGTAGGTGAGATTCTTCTTTCTTTCTGATAATGTTTTATTGATTCCTTTTTATTTTGCAATAGCGTTCAAAAGAGAAAGCGGGTCCAATGTGGATGCCTTGTAGGGATTTAACTTTGGAGACTGATGTAAAGGTGAGGCCTTGTCTTTTAGTTTTACCTATATTAATTGTGGCTCTATAGAGGGTAAGGCCTAGTGACTTGTGGATAGTGATATCCCATGTAGTGGTTAGCGGTATCTGGAGCCTACCTCAAGTGATTGGTTGTATTGGAACAATGGTTGGGTGTCATTCATCCCAGAGTGGACCATTGTAGTTATCAAATTCAACTGTAACATAAGTTGGCAATTGTGGGGGACTAGAGCCAAAGGGATGTACAATATCTTTGACCTCTCCAAGAGATCCATTGACAAGACCAACTTTTATCCATAGGTTTGTTGTAAGCATGACACGTTGAAATCTACATAATAAGACTTCTTGTGAAAGTTGGTCATCATTATCATCTTCTGTGGATTGAGGTTGTGTATTGAGTGCAACACAACATGCAATAGGTACATGTTGTTTTAGCCTTTTGTTATTGTGGAGTGCAACTAGTTCATTTGTAGCAAATAAATGTATTGCTTGGTCAAACATGTCTCGTTCAACTAAAGTTAGTTGTTTTTTGTTACGTGTCATTAAAAGTTGCCAATCATGCTCTGTCGGTTCTACATTTTGCATGTTTTGTAATGCTTGTCAAAATTTAATTTGAATTGGATCGTCACCCTCCTGTCAAAAAATTTTCAGCAATGTTACAATAGTACTAAATTTGTACCATAGATTTCTTGCAAGTGTATGTGATGCATTGATAGGTTTATCCATTACAGGTGGGAGATGGGCAAGGTCTCCTATTAGAATTATAGAGATGCCACCAAATGGGACATGTTGTTGTCGTGGTATTTCTCCACGTAAATGGCTATCAATTTTCAATAGTAGTTTTGGGCCTATGAAACTTATCTCGTCGATGAGTATGTATCATATAGTTTTCATGTCATCCTGAAATGTTGCCAATGTTTGTCCTTGTAGTGGTTTCATTTCTCTAATTTGAATCTTGAGGTCTACATGTATGGTCAATGCTTGTATATTAAATGTTGCAATTTCTGTTGGAGCGAGAACAAGGAGTGGATTGACTCTTTCCGGACTGTAGTCCTGAAGTGAATTTCTTATGCAACTAATTAGATATGATTTACCTATTCCCGTTATTCCTTGTATGATCATGTACAAAGGTTTTGTTGCACAATTATCTATGGAGTGGTCCTTAATGGGAGAAAAGGCTATTTGCTATTGATGTGATAGACTATAGTTTTGGTTGTACAGATTAGGAATGGGATGAATATTTTGTTGAGATAACCTATTTCTGTGTACAAATTAAATTGGAGTTTCATGCAATTGTGAAGTAACATTGTGTTCTTCCCATTTGTTATTGTTGTCAAAATCATGTTTTCCCAGCATGTTAAGCTCATTTAAGTTGATACTATTAGCAAGACCCATTTTGAGACAATAACTCCCATTCATGCAATGGTATAGTGTCGTGTCTATCCATCTCAGGATCATAACCATTTTCATCTTCAAAGATAGCTTCAAGTTAATTTGCACGGTCAACATGCCAAACATTATACTTTTTTTGTATTCAAGTGCTTCCAATTACTAATGATTTCTTCTTTGGTTAAGCCAATATCTTTGTCTATTGCTCAAAAATGTTTGGATAGAAGCAACTCACTCCAACCAAATGTCTCAAAATGTTCAGAGTATTCTTCTGGAATTGCATAAAACTTGGAGAAGACTTGGACTATTGCTTTTTCTTTTATGTAATGCCATTTGCATCCTTTTCGACTGCTAGCACATGTTTAAGATCTTGTTGATTCAATTAGGGTAACTAGTTCTAAGTGAGTTGGATGATGCAGGTAGGTTTGTATGTAGCTAGATTGTATCTCACTGCCATTGATTGAGTGTTTTAGGTGGTACAAATTTTTTTTGCCAATGTTTAGTGATATAAATTGGCGGTTGCAAATCACAAGAGGAAATTTTTGTAGCATATGACATGTTTCTTGTGCGCTAATGTCTCTCTCAGCAACAAGCTGGGCCATGAACTTTTGGTATGCTTTTATGGCATTTTCTTACTGGCTTGCATCAAAACATATCCTTGTCAACATATCAACGCAACTCTCAGATTTTTTTCAGCTTTAGATGCATACTTGGCAATGTATTTGAGAACAAGATGTCACGAAGTGACAAGTTGGATATCTATATTTTCTCTCCATATGGAGAGCATCTGTGGGTTATGTATGTTCAACCTATCATACTTTCTAGATGGTTCAAAGGACTTGTGTCTTGAGTCATCGCAAAGCAATTGTGATTCTTCACATTCTTTCCAAGGAGCTTTATATCGACATTCCATATGTGTACCTTTTTACGTAGACAATTCCTCTTTGTACATTTGGTGTGTCTTTGTACATGATTAAAAAGCTCTTCATAATCAATGTAAGGATTGGTAGAAAATATTTTAGATGTGTTTAGTAAGCATGGATCATCTGTTGGAGTCATATGTATCATGTTTCCTACTTTAGATCTAGAGCGAGGGTTCCAAGTAGTGACAAGTTTGTCAAAGAATGATTTTTCTCTATTTACTTTGATAGGGTTTTCTCACTCTAGTGTATCCATGTTTGGTGCATTTGTAAGCCAAATAAACCCATGGAAAT
The DNA here is from genome assembly GCA_018584345.1 of Thuja plicata. Lineage (NCBI taxonomy): Eukaryota > Viridiplantae > Streptophyta > Pinopsida > Cupressales > Cupressaceae > Thuja > Thuja plicata. The sequence goes on along the minus strand of MU226708.1, from coordinate 1,913,853 downwards.
GTGCAGAACCTCGACTTTTCCATTCATAGTGGTACCAGTAATTAACTACACCAAAGATTTTCTCGATAACCTCTTCATGGAAGATTGTGAACCGCTCATGTAAGTAAAATGATGTCGTGTGTGGGTTTCTAACAACATTATCTATGCATTTTTGGTTGGAGAGTAATGAAGGCAAATCATTTGGGAAAAGAACATAATGCAGATCAGGCCACTTCGTGTCTGTTGCACTTAATGTAAAGAACAAGGTTGGGGAACCTATTTGGGTTATCATATTTGTTAGTTCAGTGCGACACTTGTTCCAATATGATCGTATCCCCCATAAGGTTGAACCAAAATAAATCAGCTCTTCTGCCAATTGATTGTTAGGTAGGTTGGTTAAGTGGGATCAAAGTTCTTCAATAGTGGTTGGTATATTGTCTTTGACTTTTCGTTTAATGAATACTGATGTAAGAGATTGGCTACGATGATACATCATAAGGTTTAGAAGGAAGTATCTAAAGCATGGGTGCTGCCCAAATCTATTATCATGATATCGCATAAGATGTAAGGCATATTCATGAAGTTGCATTTACTTGGCCCGAGGTTGCATGGGTAGTGCATTTCCATTTGGCGAAAGAGTAGGAAATGCCATGTCAAATAAGCCCTCAGTAGTGTACTCATTAACGCAGGTTGTACTAATGTGTGGCCAGTCAATAATGGGGTTAGGGTCATTTGGAAGGTGCAAAGATTCTTTAATAATTTTTAACTCTCGGCGTTTGGTTGGCAGTCTTTCCATAAATGAGGTTGAATATTTTGTTTCAATTTCTCTAGTGTCAAAGTCAAGGTCCCCTAATACAAGGTTTTCATTTTCACTTTGAATTGTACGAAGCCTTCTTGAAATGTTTGTAGTGGAAGCAGGGAGAAATGATAATACATCCTCATTGATTTCAACATCCTTGTAGTATGGGTCATATTTGATCTTGTATGCTAGTGCATCATGAACATGGCTTCTACTAACATAGAAATCATAATCATTTCCATGTGTATTAAGTCTACGGATTATTAATACATCCAACTCTTGGATTGTACATGGTAATGTTGTTGCAATTGTTTGTATATCTTAGGGGAAGTTGATTGTGTGACCACTATATTTTTATTATCCACCATGATCATGAGTAACTTGCAATATTGAATTAACACGTGCAATGAGAATCTCTTCTACTTGTGAAAGAACCTGAACAAAACATTTGGTTGTTCAAGTGGGTCCATATTGTTGGCTGCACCAAAGCGGTGTATTATTTTCTTAGCAATGCATCTTCTACAAGTGAGACCATTGAGTGATGAAGAAACATGCATACCAGGGTAGCTTTCCTTACATATATTAGATGTGTGCAATTGTGAGAGTGCATCCAATCTAGCTCTAATTTTTTTATCTTCCTCTAAAAGGTTAGAGGGTGGGTTAACGTCTGTGTCAGTAAGTGCAAGGGGAATGTGAGGCCTTAGTGTCGGAAGAGGTGTTTCATTGGGAGAATAGGGTTGTGGATCTTGGGAACTTATAGAATCTTGCATGTGGGGAGGGAATGGACCACCTACTGATTGGGGCAAGTTGTGAGCAGGCCTGATGGAACGATGCGCACTTATTTCTTCTTATGTCGAGCATTATAAAGTCGGCTTCTCTTATGAGATTGCATATCAACGGGCTTACTATGATGCATATGTCTTTAGAAGCTTGTACATTTGAATTCATTTGTTGGAATGAAAAAAAGGGAAAATTGTATTGTTGGTATCTTTCTAATAGAAACATTATACAAGTCTTAGAATAAAATGCAAGCAACAAAGTAAGATGTAGTTTTTTATCATTTATGAAAGAGTAATAGGAAACCAATCCCTACAAACCATTTTGAAGTAGAGGTTTATTGACTTTGAAAGGTCCTAGTCTGTAGTTGAGATATAAGTCATTGGAAATGGATTAAGTTGTGCACGATGACATAAAAGCCAAAGAGAAAGAGGAAGTTGTGACATTAAATTATTTCCCAAGTGATAGCATAAGGAGGAACTTTTAGTGTATGAAATAGAAAATAGAAACAAGTTAAAATAAACTCATAGAGAGTACAAGCTAAAGCGTGCATATTGAACATAATATATTCCATAGAAAAACAATAAATACAAGCATTATATCTAGCCAACGTAAGAACCAAGTTTTGAAGCGATCTTGGAACCCTTTGCAAAATAAAATGTTACACAAATAGTAGTTGATACAAACAAGAGAAGAATGAATATTTACAAGTGGTTGTCCAACACACATAATTAGCTTTAAGGTCTACTATGCGCTTATGGAATATGGATTTCTTGTAACAAATAGTTGATTTCATCTGTGAATTCAAACCTATCAACTTCAACAATTGTTGTTTTCATTTGTGTTTCATTTTTATATGTTTCCATTATGTTAGATAGGGTGAAGATAAATTGGTTGTATTGTAAATATTTAATAACCACCTCAGCACTTGCTTCTATTTCTTGATTTAATTGTAGCATACACAGTTCTTTTGTCGGCACGCCAACGAGCTTAGTTACATTTTTTTCAAAAGAAGTCGCCCATATAGTACCTGTGGGGTCTTCAATCTTGACCTGAAGAACATATCTATAATTACAATATGGAAAAGTAGCTACACTCTTTGAACAAAACCATTATCCATCATTGTTTTTTTTGACTCTTTTTTTACATTGTTTTCCCCCAATCTCCATGGGACAAGCTGGATAAAAAAAAATTGTTTGTCTTGATGAACACCAAGGTTGCTCTTACAATGCGATATTGGAGATTGTCTTTCGTGTTAAAAGTGTAGTTGAATCTATAAGGGTTGTTGTTGGCATGAGAAGATTAGATCCATTTTGTGCAAACCAAGACTTTAGTTGTTTTGTTTCTTTGATATCAGGGGTGATAAATAATTTGGAAGAGCCTAGTGTACTTACAACCTTACCATTATATTCTGTAATCTAAGCATTTTTTATTTCAAGAACATTAACCTTTTGTAGATGATACATCTCCAGTAGTTGTGTGCCTTCCTTTTGAGAAACTTTTCCCCATAAGGTAACATTTATCATGGAGGTAGACATGTCTATCATTTTGAGACTCCTCCTAAGGACCTCAGTTGCATCACTTTTTCTTTTGATTGTAGAGGAAGGATCCACACATACGATAATTCAAACCAAATCAATAGAATAATTAGCATGCTAAGTCAAGATATATTTAATGGGTGTGAAAGAGAACTGAAGTGTTGGAATTGAGAGGTCATCCTCAGAAAGCATGAGCCTTGAATCATCTGTTAAAGTGATTTCTATATCACTATTAAGCTTATTGTAAAATTTGTTTGCAGTTTTGACGGTACCACGAGATAATGTATATACACTCCCAGCTTGAACTTGTTGGAAATGGAGGTCTGCAATTTCATTGAAGCAAGTGATGTGGACTTCAGCTTTCTCACTATCAACCATATCAAAACTAAACATATGCCCATCACCATTTTTATTTTTTAAGTGGTTGATATCCTTCTTCATAGTCACACGCCCTTGTATCATCCATTGTGTTCGAAATGGATTCAAACTCCTAACATTTCGAACTCCTAATTGGAGTAACAACAGGACGATTTCATTTTTCCGTAGAGATGCATGCAAACCAAACATCAATTTTGTAGGATTGGGTTGTTCAGATGCGACAAGATCTCCTATATTTGTGCATGTATCTGATGAAGTTTATACATGGTGTTGTACAAGTTTCTCTAGTTCTTTGAAGAAGAAGGTGGGGTCACCAATGATATCATAATCCGTGCAAGTAACCTCTAATTTGGAGACTACAATCCACCTACAAATTCATTAGATATGAAAAATTAGTATTGTTTAATAGTTCAACAAGAAAATGAAAATGGTTTATTGTAATAAAGATTTAGTAGCTATTGGCTCACCTTGAGTTACAAATAGTAGGAATTGTAAATCCATTGAGTTGTACTATGGAGCCTTTTTTTTAGTTTTCCCGTCGCTGCGAGGTCGTTAAACTTACTTGGCAAGGTAGCCTTTTGTAAGTGCATCCCATCAGAGAGCTCTAACTTCTATCTAAGTGTTGGTCCAGTTCCTTGACCAAATGTTGAAATGGAAAAAACTTGAAGAAGCGGGTATACATCTAATTTGTCATTGTTGATAAGCTTTATCACATTGTTTGTCAAAGAGTGAGACATGGCTTAAATGAGAGGCAATTGACCTATACATTTGAATAGGTGTTCAACATTATGTGGAATTGAAGTACAAATTAACATTTGAAAGTAGAAAGGATAATGCAAATTAAGATCATAAACAAATGATATGTAATTGTAATTCAAGAATAAAATGGATGAAGTACCACAACTAATGTAAAGGAAGATGTAACAAATTTTTGAAATGGTGATCAGAGAGTACGAGTTGTTTTCCATAAATTATGTATAAAATATGGTTGGAAAAAAATAAAGGTTGTAGGCATTTATGATTACAAATTGTATTGGGTGAAGGTAAGTTGCGACAACAAATAAGATGGAAAGATAAGAAGACGTACCTCCACTCAACAAATAGAGAGCATTTCTTCATAGAACTTGGTAAGTTAAGAGAGGTGCATACCTACAGAGGGGAAGCAAACATAATACATAGTGAGAGGACACAATTAAATATGTAATTTGAGTGGCCTATTTTTCTCATAGGCTAAGGGAAACAATTTCCTAATAGAATTGTAATTTGGGCCTAATTATTTTTTCAAAAAGTTCAATTTCAATGTTACTATTGATGACTATCTAAATCAGATGTTATAATTTCTATGTATCATATTATTTAAAAATATATATTTTTTAAAATTAGGAATAGTGAAGATTAATAAAAAGACCCAAAAGGTGGCACTTATATAGAAAAGACAAGAGCTCATGTTAGATATACATGCTTGTTATCACTGAATTCAATTTTCAAGTCCTAAAATTATTCAGAATATACTTGTGTATCTTTATAACATTTTCTTGAGTACAATTTTAGCAAAGTTAAAACAAGAAGCTCGTGAAAGCTCAAAGTCTTTTCACGACTCCCTATGAGAATTCAGGAACAAGGATGAAACATACGTGCAACTCAAAGTCTCCGGTGCATGTTTCACCTTACATGCACAAATTGAGAAAGTAAAAGTAGCACAAATTTTTTAAGTTACCTCCTTGTCTGTGTGTTCTACAATAACTTCAAATTTGATAAGAAACTCAAAGTCTGTAAGACCAAAGTTGGAAACAAACTATAACTCTTAACATAATATACAACTCAAAGTATGCAAGATTGGGTTCAAAACTCTCTTGAGAAAAGGCACAAAACTCACAATCAACTTAAGAAAATGTCGTCACATAACAATTTGAATTAGCACAAAGTCTCAAAATAACCTGCCTCTTTTATTGAAAGCAATCAAATTTACATCTAAGCTCAAAGTCTTAGAGTGCACATAAAAATTGGTAAAGTTTTCTTGCATTGCCAAAAGATGAAAAATACAATGACGCTCCCTCCTATATATAGGTGAGGGGCTAAGAGAAAAAGGTACGAGAAACCCAACTAACTTTGACCTATTCTATGAAAAAATTTGACTAATTCAAACTGCAAGTCCTAATGTACTTGACCTGCAATTTGATTACATGTATTAGCTTTACAGGTGACGAGGTTACTTGTAATTACAACTTTTTTTTCAATTACCTGTAATTTTTTGAAAAGAAACTACAAGTACATGATGAAAAATAAATTAAGTGCCTGACAAGACACGACTCTTATTACATCAACCTCTGTCAAAGAGGTCTTCCTATCACTAGATTTCCACGTGCTGGAAATCTTCAAATCTGTATATGGGTGGGAACATCTGCAGAAAAAAACAAAGATATTTAAAACATATGTATAAAAATGTCATTATGATTATTCTAAAAGAAAAAAAACAAAGATGGTTAAAAAAAACAATCAAATGACTCCAAAGACACATGATGGCATACACAATAACTAGCACTTGCACCGACAGAAGGTGCAAGGGGTACGCGATAGGTCTTTAATGGGAAAGCATAATTCAAAAGATATATATTAAAAGGAATTTTAGTAAATAGTTGTTCTATAAGCATGTTTTATTTTATAAGCATGTCGTGCTATTGTAGGTTGCGTTGAAGGTAAATGCATAATTTGAACCAAGGTGTGTATATATAAATTCTGAATCGATCCATAAGCATTTTTTTCATTTACCATGGGCTTTAGGAAAACTAACACAGGGACATGTAAGTATTTGAATTAGGCATCCTGGTTATTGGATGCCTACAAGCCAAAAACATAGCCCCTTTCTTATTATTGGATTGAAATAAAAAACAAAAATGTTAACGAACATTCAAACAACCATCTTGCAACAATAAACAAACAAATTGCAACACTACACTAGTTATTTATCTACAAGTTGATGTGAAAGCATAATTGAAGATTTGCATAATAGGAGGAACTGTGATCAATTGTCATTGTAAAAGCATGTACCATTGTAGAAGGAAGTATTGTACAAAGAAACATCCAGTTAGGATGAATTAAAATTACAGTATTCAAGGATTGTAGTTTTTGCAAGATGTCTCAAAAAATATGTAGCAATGAAATGCATTGTAACACAAAATGATATGTATTTGTAGATATAAATATTTGTTTTATCTGCTTCATCATCAGGGAGGGTGAACCTGTAGAAGAGTAAAAAGTACAAGTGGTCAGCAACTGAAAATTGACTGAAATGAAAGAAGGAAAAAACATGACTTCAGAACTACAAAAGAGGGTGTGCAAGTAGCATCTGGTACCTGGGAGTCATGCAAGATGGAATGTAGGTGAGATTCTTCTTTCTTTCTGATAATGTTTTATTGATTCCTTTTTATTTTGCAATAGCGTTCAAAAGAGAAAGCGGGTCCAATGTGGATGCCTTGTAGGGATTTAACTTTGGAGACTGATGTAAAGGTGAGGCCTTGTCTTTTAGTTTTACCTATATTAATTGTGGCTCTATAGAGGGTAAGGCCTAGTGACTTGTGGATAGTGATATCCCATGTAGTGGTTAGCGGTATCTGGAGCCTACCTCAAGTGATTGGTTGTATTGGAACAATGGTTGGGTGTCATTCATCCCAGAGTGGACCATTGTAGTTATCAAATTCAACTGTAACATAAGTTGGCAATTGTGGGGGACTAGAGCCAAAGGGATGTACAATATCTTTGACCTCTCCAAGAGATCCATTGACAAGACCAACTTTTATCCATAGGTTTGTTGTAAGCATGACACGTTGAAATCTACATAATAAGACTTCTTGTGAAAGTTGGTCATCATTATCATCTTCTGTGGATTGAGGTTGTGTATTGAGTGCAACACAACATGCAATAGGTACATGTTGTTTTAGCCTTTTGTTATTGTGGAGTGCAACTAGTTCATTTGTAGCAAATAAATGTATTGCTTGGTCAAACATGTCTCGTTCAACTAAAGTTAGTTGTTTTTTGTTACGTGTCATTAAAAGTTGCCAATCATGCTCTGTCGGTTCTACATTTTGCATGTTTTGTAATGCTTGTCAAAATTTAATTTGAATTGGATCGTCACCCTCCTGTCAAAAAATTTTCAGCAATGTTACAATAGTACTAAATTTGTACCATAGATTTCTTGCAAGTGTATGTGATGCATTGATAGGTTTATCCATTACAGGTGGGAGATGGGCAAGGTCTCCTATTAGAATTATAGAGATGCCACCAAATGGGACATGTTGTTGTCGTGGTATTTCTCCACGTAAATGGCTATCAATTTTCAATAGTAGTTTTGGGCCTATGAAACTTATCTCGTCGATGAGTATGTATCATATAGTTTTCATGTCATCCTGAAATGTTGCCAATGTTTGTCCTTGTAGTGGTTTCATTTCTCTAATTTGAATCTTGAGGTCTACATGTATGGTCAATGCTTGTATATTAAATGTTGCAATTTCTGTTGGAGCGAGAACAAGGAGTGGATTGACTCTTTCCGGACTGTAGTCCTGAAGTGAATTTCTTATGCAACTAATTAGATATGATTTACCTATTCCCGTTATTCCTTGTATGATCATGTACAAAGGTTTTGTTGCACAATTATCTATGGAGTGGTCCTTAATGGGAGAAAAGGCTATTTGCTATTGATGTGATAGACTATAGTTTTGGTTGTACAGATTAGGAATGGGATGAATATTTTGTTGAGATAACCTATTTCTGTGTACAAATTAAATTGGAGTTTCATGCAATTGTGAAGTAACATTGTGTTCTTCCCATTTGTTATTGTTGTCAAAATCATGTTTTCCCAGCATGTTAAGCTCATTTAAGTTGATACTATTAGCAAGACCCATTTTGAGACAATAACTCCCATTCATGCAATGGTATAGTGTCGTGTCTATCCATCTCAGGATCATAACCATTTTCATCTTCAAAGATAGATTCAAGTTAATTTGCACGGTCAACATGCCAGACATTATACTTTTTTGTATTCAAGTGCTTCCAATTACTAATGATTTCTTCTTTGGTTAATCCAATATCTCTGTCTATTGCTCGAAAATTTTTGGACAGAAGCAACTCACTCCAACCAAATGTCTCAAAATGTTTAGAGTATTCTTCTGGAATTGCATAAAACTTGGAGAAGACTTGGACTATTTCTTTTTCTTTTTTGTAATGCCATTTGCATCCTTTTTGACCGCTAGCATACATTTAAGATCTTACTGATTCAATTAGGGTAACTAGTTCTAAGTGAGTTGGACGATGCAAGTAGGTTTGTATGTAGCTAGATTGTATCTCACTGCCATTGATTGAGTGTTTTAGGCAGTGCAAATTTTTTTTGCCAATGTTTAGTGATATAAATTGGCGGTTGCAAATCACAAGAGGCAATTTTTGTAGCATATGACATGTTTCTTGTGCGCTAATGTCTCTCTCAGCAACAAGCTAGGTCATGAACTTTTGGTACACTTTTATGGAATTTTCTTGCTGGCTTGCATCAGAGCATATACTTGTCAACATATCAACGCAACTCTCAGATTTTTTTTCAACTTTAGATGCATACTTGGCAGTGTATTTGAGAACAAGATGTCGTGAGGTGATAGGTTGGCAATCTATATTTTCTCTCCATATGGAGAGCATCTGTGGGTTATGTATGTTCAACCTATCATACTTTCTAGATGGTTCAAAGGACTTGTGTCTTGAGTCATCGCAAAGCAATTGTGATTCTTCGCATTCTTTCCAAGGAGATTTATATTGACATTCCATATGCGTACCTTTTTTACGTAGACAATTCCTCTCTGTACATTTGGTGTGTCTTTGTAAATGATTAAAAATCTCTTCATAATCAATGTAAGGATTGGTAGAAAATATTTTAGATGAGTTTAGTAAGTATGGATCATCTGTTGGAGTCATATGTATCATGTTTCCTACTTTAGATCTAGAGCGAGGGTTCCAAGCAGTGACAAGTTTGTCAAAGAATGATTTTTCTCTATTTACTTCGATGGGGTTTTCCCACTCTAGTGTATCCATGTTTGGTGCATTTGCAAGCAAAATAAACCCATGGAAATGTGCAGAACCTCGACTTTTCTATTCATAGCGGTACCAGTAATTAACTACACCAAATATTTTCTCGATAACCTCTTCATGGAAGATTGTGAACTGCTCATGTAAGTACAATGATGTCACGTGTGGGTTTCTAACAACATTATCTGTGCATTTTTTGTTGGAGAGTAATGAAGGCAAATCATTTGGGGAAAGAACACAATGCAGATCAGGCCACTTCGTGTCTGTTGCACTTAATGTAAAGAACAAGGTTGGGGAACCTATTTGGGTTATCATATTTGTTAGTTCAGTGCGACACTTGCTCCAATATGATCATCTCCCCCATAAGGTTGAACCAAAATGCATCAGCTCTTCTGCCAATTGATTGTCAAGTAGGTTGGTTAAGTGGGATCGAAGTTCTTCAATAGTGGTTGGTATATTGTCTTCAAATTTTTTTTAATGAATACTGATGCAAGAGATTGGCTACGATGACACATCATAAGGTTTAGAAGGAAGTATCTAAAGCGTGGGTGCTGCCCAAATCTATTATCATGATATCGCATAAGATGTAAGGCATATTCATGAATTTGCATTTACTTGGCCTGAGGTTGCATGGGTAGTGTATTTCCATTTGGGAAAAGAGTAGGAAATGCCATGTCAAATAAGCCCTTGGTAGTGTACTCATTAACATGGGTTGTACTAATGTGTGGCCAGTCAATAATGGGGTTAGGGTCATTTGGAAGGTCCAAAGATTCTTTAATAATTTTTAACTCTCGACGTTTGGTTGGCATTCTTTCCATAAATGAGGTTGAATATTTTGTTTCACTTTCTCTAGTGTCAAAGTCAAGGTCCCCTAATACTAGGTTTTCATTTTCACTTTGAATTGTATGAAGCCTTCTTGAAATGCTTGTAGTGGAAGTAGGGAGAAATGATAATACATCCTCATTGATTTCAACATACTTGTAGTATGGGTCATATTTGATCTTGCATGCTAGTGCATCATGAACATGGCTTCTACTAACATAGCAATCATAATCATTTCCATGTGTATTAAGTCTACAGATTATTAATACATCCAACTCTTGGATTGTACGTGGTAATGTTGTTGCAATTGTTTGTATATCTTGGGGGAAGCTGATTGTGTGATCACTATATTTTTATTGTCCACCATGAGCATGAGTAACTTGCAATATTGAATTAACATGTGCAATGAGCATCTCTTCTACTTGTGAAAGAACCTGAACAAAACATTTGGTTGTTCAAGTGGGTCCATATTGTTGGCTGCACCAATGCGGTGTATTGTTTTCTCAGCAATGCATCTTCTACAAGTGAGACCATTGGGTGATGAACAAACATGCAGACCAGGGTAGCATTCCTTACATATATTACATGTGTGCAATTGTGAGAGTGCATCCAGTCTAGCTCTAAATTTTTTAGCTACCTCTAAAAGGTTAGAGGGCGGGTTAACGTCCATGTCGGTAAGTGCAAGGGGAATGTGAGGCCTTAGTGTTGGAAGAGGTGTTTCATTGGGAGAACAGGGTTGTGGATCCTGGGAACTTATAGAAGCTTGCATGTGGGGAGGGAATGGGCCACCTACTGATTGGGGAAAGTTGTGAGCATGCCTGATGGAACGACGCTCACTTATTTCTTCTTATGTCAAGCATTATAAAGTCGGCTTCTCTTATGAGATTGCATATCAACGGGCTTTCTGTGATGCATATGTCTTTTAGAAGCTTGTACATTTGAATTCATTTGGTGGAATGCAAAAAAGGGAAAATTGTATTGTCGGTATTTTTCTAATAGAAACATTATACAAGTCTTAGAATAAAATGCTAGCAACAAATTAAGATGTAGTTTCTTATCATTTATGAAAGAGTAATAGGAAACCAATCCCTACAAACCATTTTGAAGTAGAGGTTTATTGACTTTGAAAGGTCCTAGTCTGTAGTTGAGATATAAGTCGTTGGCAATGGATTAAGTTGTGCACGATGACATAAAAGCCAAAGAGAAAGAGGAAGTCATGACATTCAATTATTTCCCAAGTGATAGCATAAGGAGGAAATTTTAGTGTATGAAATAGAAAATAGAAACAAGTTAAAATAAACTCATAGAGAGTACAAGCTAAAGCATGCATATTGAACATAATATATTCCATAGCAAAACAATAAATACAAGCATTATATCTAGCTAGCGTAAGAACTAGGTTTTGAAGCGATCTTGGAACCCTTTGCAAAATAAAATGTTACACAAATAGTAGTTGATACAAACAAGAGAAGAAGGAATATTTACAAGTGGTTGTCCAAAACACGTAATTATCTTGAAGGTCTACTATGCGCTTATGGAATATGGATTTCTTGTAACAAATAGTTGATTTCATCTGTGAATTCAAACCTAGCAACTTCAACAATTGTTGTTTTCATCTGTGTTTCATTTTTATATGTTTCCATTATGTTAGATAGGGTGAAGATAAATTGGTTGTATTGTAAATATTTAATAACCACCTCATCACTTGCTTCTATTTCTTGATTTAATATTAGCATACACAGTTCTTTTTTCGACATGCCAACGAGCTTAGTTACATTTTTTTCAAAAGAAGTCGCCCATATAGTACCTGTGGGGTCTTCAATCTTGACCTAAAGAACATATCTATAATTACAATCTGGAAAAGTAGCTACACTCTTTGAACAAAACCATTATCCATCATTGTTTTGTTTGACTCTTTTTTACATTGTTTTCCCCAATCTCCATGGGACAAGCTGGATAAAAAAAAATTGTTTGTCTTGATGAACACCAAGGTTGCTCTTGCAATGCATTGTAGGGGTTTTGCTAAATCTAAAGTCCCATGTGCGATATTGGAGATTGTCTTTCGTGATAAAAGTGTAGGTGAATCTATAAGGGTTGTTGTTGGCATGAGAAGATCAGATCCATTTTGTGCAAACCAAGACTTTAGTTGTTTTGTTTCTTTGATATCAGGGGTGATAAATAATTTGGAAGAGCCTAGTGTACTTATAACCTTACCATTATATTCTGCAATCCGAGCATTTTTTATTGCAAGAACATTAACCTTTTGTAGATGATACATCTCCAGTAGTTGTGTGCCTTCCTTTTGAGCAACTTTTCCCCATAAAGTTACATTTAACATGGAGGTAGACATGTTTATCATTTTGAGACTCCTCCTAAGGACCTCAGTTGCATCACTTTTTGTTTTGATTGTAGAGGAAGGATCCACACATACGATAATTCCAACCAAATCAATAGAATAATTAGCATGCTGAGTCAAGGTATCTTTAATGGGTGTGAAAGAGAACTGAAGTGCTGGAATTGAGAGGTCATCCTCATAAAGCATGAGCCTTGAATCATCTGTTAAAGTGATTTCTATATCACTATTAAGCTTATTGTAAAACTTGTTTGCAGTTTTGACGGTACCACGAGATAATGTATATACACTCCCAGCTTGAACTTGTTGGAAATGGAGGTCTGCAATTTCATTGAAGCAAGTGATGTGGACTTTAGCTCTCTCGCTATCAACCATATTAAAACTAAACATGTGCCCATCACCATTTTTTTTGTTGAAGTGGTGGATATCCTTATTCATAGTCACACGCCCTTGTATCATCCACTGTGTTTGAAATGGATTCAAACTCCTAACATTTCAAACTCCTAATTGGAGTAACAACAGGAGGATTTCTTTTTTCCGCAGAGACGCATGCAAACCAAACATCAATTTTGTAGGATTGGGTTGTTCAAATGTGACAAGATCTCCTACATTTGTGCATGTATCTGATGAAGTTTATACATGGTGTTGTACAAGTTTCTCTATTTCTTTGAAGAAGAAGGTGGGGTCACCAATGATATCATAATCCATGCAAGTAACCTCTAATTTGGAGACTACAATCCACCTATGAATTCATTAGATATGAAAAATTAGTATTGTTTAATAGTTCAACAAGAAAATGAAAATGGTTTATTGTAATAAAGATGTAGTAGCTATTGGCTCACCTTGAGTTACAAATAGTAGGAATTCTAAATCCATTGAGTTGTATTATGGAGCCTTTTTTTGAGTTTTCCCGTCGCTATGAGGTCGTTAAACTTACTTGGAAAGGTAGCCTTTTGTAAGTGCATCCCATCAGAGAGCTCTAACTTCTATCTAAGTGTTGGTCCAGTTCCTTGACCAAATGTTGAAATGGAAAAAACTTGAAGAAGCGAATATACATATAATTTGTCATCGTTGATAAGCTTTATCGCATTGTTTGTCAAAGAGTGAGACATGGCTTAAAGGAGAGGCAATTGACCTATACATTTGAATAGGTGTTCAACATTATGTGGAATTGAAGTACAAATTAACATTTGAAAGTAGAAAGGATAATGCAAATTAAGATCATAAACAAATAATATGTAATTGTAATTCAAGAATAAAATGGATAAAGTACCACAACTAATGTAAAGGAAGATGTAACAAATTTTTGAAATGGTGATCAGAGAGTACGAGTTGTTTTCCATACATTATGTATAAAATATGGTTGGAAAAAAATAAAGGTTGTAGGCATTTATGATTACAAATTGTATTGGGTGAAGGTAAGTTGCGACAACAAATAAGATGGAAAGATAAGAAGACGTACCTCCACCCAACAAATAGAGAGCATTTCTTCATAGAACTTGGTAAGTTAAGAGAGGTGCATACCTACAGAGGGGAAGCAAACATAATACATAGTGAGAGGACATAATTAAATATGTAATTTGAGTGGAGTTTGTTGTGATATTGTGAGAGGCATAATCTCCATTTGCTAGCAAAGAAAAAACCATTATCAAAAACATTGTCATTCAATTAATGTAAGGGCGAGGTCTCAAAAAAACAAGTACGTATCATTTTGTTAATCCATATTGTGGAGGCGACTAAAAAAATCTTCGAATGAACATAAAACAAATTGTACGTGAAAATAGTAAGACAACTATTACACAAGAAGAGTAAGACATGAGTATTACAAGTTTAGATCACGAAACTTGGCACAAGGACATACAAATTTGTGGAGGTATACAGCTCAAGTGAGTTCGAATAAATATTACGTCTCATTTAAATCATCCTAAAATAACTAAAAAATGAAGTGTACATTTATATTGAATGTAAGAAATGGATAAAGCGAGAACTAAAATGTGAAGGTGTGAATAAGATTAAACTTTTTTTTTAATGACAACAAAGCATTACAAAATCTTGTTTTTGAAAGCAAATAAAATAGAGATTGGGCATTAAATTTAAACAATTCATAGTGCAATAACACATGTAATGTCAAATTTGAATAAAAACAACAGAAATGGGTGAATTGAGCATATAAATGCAAAAGTGTTGGAAATATACAATGTGCATTTTGTATTGATAGTGGAACCAGAATTGTACAAAGTTCATTTATATTAGTAGGTGGTGGAACTAAGAGGAAGGAATGGAATATTATGCTAATAACAAGAGCCCAAAAACTTTGACATCTCCCTTTCTATAATAGTGGCAGCGTAATTCCATACAAAGGCAACTATAAAGGACACTTCAGTATACAATGTGTTATGGGCGGTTTAAGAAGGCTTGAAATGCATGTCAAATATCAAGAGCATTTCCTTCTCCGTAATATTCAACATAATACATTTCGCATACGAAAGTACAAAAACCAGAATATTTCATGTAGTATGCATGTAGCTCATGTAGTGTTTCTTCAAGGGCCATGACCTCAAAATGTTTGACATCACAAGTACGAGCACTCGTAACCTTTAATTGTTCAACATGTTGCTGACAACTAAGGGAAAGACTACTTGCAACATTTTAAAGTTCTATTTCATGAAACCCATTTCAATTGATAGATGCATTTGAGCAAGTAGATGGGGGTGGAACACTAATTTATGAGGAACTACTTGAAATTTCAATAATCTGATTTGGTTGTTGAGGATTTGTCATGACCTATAAAAGAGAGGAAAATATTAAATCTATAAAAGAAACTTGCAAACATTAGTTACAATTTATGTTTGGAGACCAAAAAAACACAAAGCTACAAATATGAAATTTAAATTTAAAAAATAGACACTGTGAAACATGATAGATTAAATTTTGGCTGATTATAAATTCTAAGATTGCCCAAAAAAATTTATAAATTCTTTACCATTTGGAAACCCAGCTACCCCGTATATTAAAGACACTACAATTATTAACTAGAAAGTGGATAGAAATTATTTCAAATATGTAATAACTAAGGCAATGCTTATTATTGGAATTAGGATGATTGGAAGCTACCTATTTCCATCAACTTTCCTTCTTTATTTAATCAGTACACCCTTATAAATGTTGATTTTTTTACCATATTACTATATCTCATATTTTGGTTAGGAGGGACTTGGAGATTTGCGTCAAAGATGTAAACATTTCTGATATTTCAGCAAGAAAAAGTGTAAAATGAATGAAGCCTGAAAACGTTGCACAACACAAGAATTATTAGTTAAACACCACATAAACTGGTATAGTTTTAACTTTTGTTAGTCAAACACCACGATAAAATGGAATAGTTTTGAATTGTGTTTAGATTAAACGTCTGAAAGGAAAAAAGGATATGCAATTCTTTTTTATATTAAAGTAGAAGTATTCCGCAACATACAGTTATGAAAAATATGAATTGAAGAGCTAAATTTAATATGGTCTGTATAACAGCTTACAATCACAGAAATGACAGTGATATACATGTATAATGGCACAACGACGTTCCAATTCCAAAAGCGATAAATATGAGGATGAAATACAAAGCACTAAGATATCTATTAAGATAATCAACATGAGTATAGAAAGGAATTCATTTTTATAAAAAGAAACAAATCACATATATTGCTAGTAAGATTAGTGAAGTAATACTGAGTATCAAAATGAAATGTTGATTAAATTGCATAGAAACTTGATGAACTTATTTGAAATTCTTGAATAGCCAGACAAGTACACTCTTCAGCAGAGAGTTAATTTCAAGTGAATAGGAAATACCATACATTAGAAAACAATTAATTTCTAACTTTAATAAAATTTATACTATTGTCCATCATAAGTTGTAGGTGAGAGTTAGAACTACTTTACTATTATAAGTAGGAGACATTTTTCATAGTGAGGCAAATTGTCCAGTAAAAATGGTGAAAATGAGAAGGATCTGAATGCAGATAATCCCATTTAATTATCCTGGAAATATCTTCAGAGGGGTATGAAGGATCTGAATACATATAATGCCATTTAATTGTTTTGCAAATATTTTTAACCTTTTGCTCCTAATTCTTGTATATTAACTCATACTATCATTGAAATTGGTTTGTTGATTTCATTCTTTTTCTACCCACAAATGAAATATGTGGATTTCACATGTACATTAAAGTTTTCTCCCCTATTTCTGGTTTTAAAGGGGTGCCTAATAATGAATTTGGTTGGTTGCATTTTTTCCTTCCACCTATCATTAAATTCTGTGCAATTAGTTCATGTTTTTAAGTTCCTGCTTCCAGTGCTATTTTTTCAAGATATGCCCCTCTTTGAAATTGTTTTGGTGGTCACATGCTCTTCTTCTATTCATTTGAAATCTGAGGAATTTTTGCACATCTCTTAATTTTTTAAAAGTGCACTTATTATTGAAATCGACAAGTGTGATGCTTTATATCACTCATTATTAATGAAATATGTGTAATGAATGATTTTGTGTTTGTATAAGCCCTGCCTATTATAGAAATTTGCTGGTCGGTTGCATTTTTCTTCTACTTGTTACTGATTAAATTTGTTAATTTTTGCAAAGTTTTCTTCTGTCCCAAATAGTAGCATATTAAGATTTACCTATCATATTTGGTCTTTATGCATGTTAAATTTGGACTTAGATGCCAAAACAGAGGTGTACCTCTTCTTTAAAACTCCTCCAGGAGTTGCACCTGATCTTGTCCTTTGGGTATGATGCAACCAGACTTGGGTGCTATAATTTTCTCCCAATTTCAACACTTAAATGTTTAATATGTCTAGGGGAATTTGAGCTAGGGGATTTTCTATGAGACTGCCAATGACTACCATTGGAATGGTATGCCAATCAATAAGGTATCTGTCAACCTTTTTAGCTAAAAGCAATGAAGGGCTCTAGACTCAGAAAATTATTGGTGAGATGTGACCTCCAAGTTGGTGTTAACTATTTAAACTGGAAATACTAAAGTATAGCATGGATTTCAAAACTCAAATCTAAGCATTTACTTTTCTTACATCAGAACAATCTCCTCTCTCAAGCTCCATACATATTCCACCTAACTGTAAGTTAGCAAAAACAAAAGCCTGTGGCTTTCCATATTTTTCCACTATGCGCTTTTGTCCTTTATCATTCGCTTATATTTGATTTAAATATGCCTAAACACATAGGGTGAAGTGTTATTTAACAACTCACATAGAAGGTATAGGGTGAAGTGTTATTTAACAACTTAATAGGAAAAAGTGGAATGTAAAACATCATTTATATATTGATTGATCACAAAATTGTGTAGATTAATGATTCTGTTAAGTGGAATGAGATCACCTAAAATGCATGCATTCATCATTTCACAAAAACAAAGTTTAAAAAATAGAAAACAGAAAAGACAAATTTTAAAAACTGTACTTTGAAAAATAGAAAACAGAAAAGACAAATTTTAAAAACTGTACTTTGAAGCTAAAGCATCCTAAGCGGTTAGGAAAATCAAGCCCTAAAGTTGTAAAAGATAATTGTTTAAATTTTTTCATTATTAGGGTCGAAATGAGTTCCTGGAATAACAATTAATTTTTTATGAAACTGGCGAAGTAAATAAGGGAAATGTTGGTAAAGGTGGTTAACATTAAATTGTTGGAAATGACTCGTACTACTCAGGCGTACGGGTGAGTTCACCATACGGAGACGTGGAGACAATCTCATCATGCACAGTGGATTGTATGATGGAGGCATTTCATCGTACAGATGAGTCTACTCGGTGGCTGTCCATTTGTGCTAGCAGTGAGGTGTTGATACCGTACGGTGTGCAACTATTACCGATGGTGAAGTTGTAGCTGACAGTGAAGCAGTACGTCAAGACCCGACAAAGGAAAAAGTGTCGAAGGGAGAAGTCACTGTACGACAAGACTTGGCAGAGGAAAAAGTGTCAAAGGTAGTGACCAGAGGTGAAGGGAGTCTTCGAGGCAAAGGGAATCACTCGAGGCTGAAGGGAGTGACTCCATGTTGAAGGGAGTCTCCGAGGTGAAGGGAGTGAACCGATGCCGAAGGGACCGTCAACTGGACGAGTGCCAAGGTTGCTAGTAACCATTTCATGGAGCGGTATTTTCTATACCAAATTCTATAATGAATCACAGAGTGTATAAATGTCTGCAGAATTTGTTATAAATTTGAGGCGAGTAGTATGGTGCTATGTCAGGTTGATTGTAAGGCAATCTGAGCCTGTCTAACAATCTAGAGTGCATTGTATGTAAATCTTTTTACTGTAATACAAAGTTTCTCAAGGGTTTGTTGGTTGGTGGGTTTTTTCCTGAAAGGGTTTCCCACATTAAATCTGGTGTTTTTCTCTGTGTGTTTTTTGTCTGGTAATTCCATATTTTATTGTCTTGCACATATTTGAGATATAGTTGCTTATTTCCCTATTAATTTGGCATTCGGAAAGCATTTTTGCATTGTTTCTTTCCTAACAAGTGGTATCAGAGCCTGGCCAGTTGTGTTATCCTTGTCGGGTAGGGTTTTTTTTTTGTGCCAATTTGTTTTCACTGGGAGTTTGCAAAGTTTTTGTTTGTATATTGAGATGGCTGGTGTGTCAGGAAGAATAGACATTGAAAATTTCAATGGCACAAATTTTGAGTTGTGGAAACTTAAAATTGAAGATGTGCTGGTTGATCAAGATCTGTGGATTGTTGTGTCTACTACCAAGCCTACAGGCGTGAAGCAAGAAGATTGGGATATAGCAGACCGAAAAGCCAGAGGACTCATAAGATTGAGTTTGGCAGATTTTGTTCTGTTGAATGTCCATGAACAGGAAATTGTGCATTCCTTGTGGAAGAAGTTATGAGACATCTATCAGGGCAAGTCTTTGTTAAATAAACTCTTCCTGAGAAAGAAATTGTACTCCTTGAAGATAGATGAAGGAACATTTGTTGCAGATCATCTGAATGCGTTCAATATGGTTATCGCATAGTTGGCATCTGTTGGTATAACCATTGGTGAGGAAGAACATCATATGCTCTTGTTGTGTTCCTTGCTTGATTCATGGGACCACTTAGTAATGGCTATTGGAAGTACTACTACCCAGTTAAAAATGGATGAGGTAGTTGCTTCACTCTTGTCAGAGGAGATGCGGAGGAAGACTTCTGAACTGGCCAAAGAGGCTCTCTCTATTCGAGGGAGATCAAAGGATGGAGACAAATGGGAGGACAAGAAGACTAGGTATAAGTCTTGTGGATATAAGTCCAAATTGAAGTGTTGGAACTGTGGGTAGATTGGTCATGTCTGAAAGGACTGCAAGGAGAAGAAGAAGAAGAAGAAGAAAAGGGATGACTCTTTGATTTCTGAATCTTCTCAAAGTGATGAAGATGCCTGTAGTACTGCTTTGGCTAGTCGATCATCAGATGATGATAGGCTAAATTGATTTCCTACCAGAAGATGTTTGTCATGATTCCATGTGTGACTCGACACCACCGTACAGTAGGAGTTGTTGGTAGTGATGTGTGGAAGAATTCTGTCACGATTCCATGTGTGACTCGACACCACCGTATAGTGGGAGTTGTTGGCAGTGATGTGTGGAAGAAGTCTGTCACGATGTCATGTGTAACTAGTCACCACAGTTTAGTGAGAGTTGTTGGTAGTGACGTAGCGAATGATCTTCATTAGTATTGCATATATTGAAGGTGTGAGATTCTGATGTTGCAAAAGGATCTTTTCACATTTGTAAAAGTACTGTTTGGAGATGTTTATCTTCATGTGACCGAAGATGTTGACATCTTGAGGGCTCAACAGGGTCTTTGATAAAGGTGTGGATCAAGTTTTCATTTGACATGTTATGGCATATTCATATGGAGCATGTTATCTCTTTGGTTGAGATGTTTTAGATCATGTTGTCATGTTTAGGTTCCTGAGGACATGGTTGGAACTTTGACATTGATCTTGTTTTTTGTTGTTGTGTATTGAGTACATTGGTCATTTGCTTGATGCTTCATGAAGTTGTTGTTCTACGTTTGGAGTTAGCATGGATTGATGGGTTACAGGTGCTCATGGATACTTAGCAATGACTGTGATGATGTTTTCTCTTGTGATTAGAGATGTATTTGTTGGAGCAGTTGATGGTTTCAGCAGGAAGTTATGAAATACATTTAGAGGTGTACGTAGAAGGACATGGTACATGGTTGATGTACTGTTGATGTTCTTGATGCTACAAGTTTGTTGTTGCACTTCTATGTGATTTTGTTGAATGGATTCATATCATATTAATATTACCTGTGCAGTGGGATCTTCTTGGCGTGTATGTGACAGGTAATGCACTTGAGGCTTGAGACTGCAGGTAACAGGTTGAATATGGTGATGTTTGGAATCCATGTTGGTATACCTTAGAGGTATGCATAGTTGGATGTGCTAGCACTTACTGTGGGTGCTATTTCAGCTATGATTGTGACAAATGTTGACACATTCTATTATCTTTTGGATCGAGGGTTTTGTGCTTTGGGATACAGAGTTATGGTTCTCTGTGAGACAGATTGTATGGTTTTCTCAGTGGATAGATTCTATGTGTGTCCGGTGGTAGTGACATGGAAGAAGGTGGGAACGTCTATGAATGAGATGAGACTATTATGTAAGTATCTCAATGATACACACGGTAGATTTTCGTTCTTGATGGTTTTGTGTTCGAGTGGTATATCGACATTGATGGGATTTAGAGTCCATGATTCTCTGCAGTCTCTATGTTCACCGATCTATGGTTATGAGTACGTACCTTGTCAGGTGGGAGATTGTTGGAAATGACTCATACTACTCAGTCGTATGGGTGAGTTCATCGTACGGTGGTCACTGTATGGGTGAGTTCACCGTACGAAGATGTGGAGACAATCTCAGCATGCACAATGGACCGTATGGCGGAGGCATTTCACTATACGGATGAGTCTACCCGGTGGCTATCCGTTTGTGCTGGCAGTGAGGTGTTGATACTGTACGGTGTGAAACTATTATTGATGGTGAAGTTGTAGCCGACAGTGAAGCAGTATGACAAGACCTGACGAAGGCAAAAGTGCTGAAGGGAGAAGTCACCATACAACAAGACCTGGTGGAGGCAAAAAGTGCCGAAGGGAGTGACCCGAGGCAAAGGGAGTCTCTAAGGAAAAGGGAATCACCCGAGGCCAAAGGGAGTGACTAGATGCCAAAGAGAGTGACTTGATGTCGAAGGGAGTCTATGAGGTGAAGGGAGTGAACCAATGCTGAAGGGACCATCCACTGGAGGAGTGCCAAGGTTGCTAGTAACCGTTTCATGGAGTGACAATTGCTATAACAAATCACAGAGTGTATAAATGTCTATGGAATTCATAATAAATTTGAGGTGAGTAGCATGGTGCTATGTCAGGTTGATTGTAAGGAAATCTGACCTGTGTAACAATTTGGAGTGCATTGTATGTAAATATTTTTTTTGTAATACAAAGCTTCTCAAGGGTTTGTTGGCTGGTGGGTTTTTTCCCGAAAGGGTTTCCCACGTTAAATCTGGTATTTTTCTCTATGTGTTTTGTGTCTGGTAACTCCATATTTTATTGTCTTGCACATCTCTAAGATATAGTTGCTTATTTCCTTGTTAATTTGGCATTTGGAAAGCTTTTCTACATTGTTGCTTTCCTAACAAAAATAAATTCTCCCAGTCGATGTAAACATGAAACTATTATGAACATGTAGAGAATTGTGCACTGCATTAAATCCTCCAACCAGTTATAGGGACACAGAACATTCATCAAATCTATGCCAACTATTTGCAGACACGCAACAATCATGATGGAAGCTCAACATATGACTTTATTTCTGGCGTGTTTCCTTTAACAATAGACAAACGTCACACTAGGGGCCATGTGGATCTATAGTGGTGATCATTCCAACTAAACACTCACGTATCCCAAAATGAATGTGAAAAAATAATGATTTATGATTGGTTAATTAGTGCAAAACAAATTAACGGCAAATACAATAATGTGTAAAGACTTTAAAAAGGTCACCAATCCTTATTTTAGGAATTTTTAAAGCTATTTGCAATATATAAAGATATATTTTGAGTTTGCAAAATATACTACATTTAATTAAACATGTAATGGATCTTTAAAAAACATGACAAACAAAGGAAAAACTTAAAAACAAAACCTATAGAAAAAGATAAAAATAAAAAGAACGTAAATGAAAAATAATAAAATCAATGAAAAAAAGAGTTTAAAAATAAAAATGTTAACAACAATAAATAATTTATTTTATTTTTAAAAATGTTTATAAAAACTTTTTAGAGTCTATCGATGCTTTAATTTAACTGAAATTTTGACCAAATTTTCCATAAGATTGTGTTAATTTCACTAAAACAAAATCAATGACAATAAGGAGAAGAGGCATCTTTATTTGATTGGGGACATTTCATGACCTTAAAACAGAAATTTTCAATATCCATGTTCTGTGTATTTTTTTACTTGTAAATGTATAAAAGGGCCCAAACAAATGATCTTAGTCTACACAAGTTTTAGAGCAATTTCTCAAAGAACTCCATAAACTGTAATTTTTGAAAATAATAATTTACTTATGTTTTACATACTATTAATATATGTTTAATGTAATTGTACATCAAATTTTTTGATAAATAATCTAAAAATCCAATGTGAAAATATTATAAATAATATCAAACAATTTATTTAATTGAGACATAAAATACATATATGTTAAATATATATTGAGTGGCTACTTTATTCTTGTTTGATCAATGATATTCCAAGTTGTGATACACTACAAAGAGCTTGTGTAAAAAGTATGCGCTTATGCACCATACAAATGAATCGAATCCCTGATAGTGTACTTATGCATATAATTAATTACACCCTTTTAACATAAAAGGGTTTTTCACTTTAGTTAAACAATATTCTAGTGATATTTCTTTGTCAACTCATAAAATGACTTTCTTTTCACCCTCATTATTATTCATATTTTACTTTTAATATTTGATAGATTATTTTCACTATTGGAAGTGCGTGCATGCATGTATGTACATATGCATATATGACATTTATTTCAATTCTCTTTTTTATCTACTTTTTTCTTGGGTAAATAGTTCTATAACATTTCCCCCATCGTGAATAATCAAAAGAGTTTAGTCAAATAAGTTTGGTAATGATTCTTAATGGAATCAACCTTCTACCAAGTAGCACTATCGATACCACAATGAGTCCATTTTATCTTGACTTTATGTACATTTCTATTTCCTATCTTTTTAGATCTTAGCTTTAAATTATTAATTAGGTTCAACATAAATAGTATTCAATCAATAACACACACACAGATCCCCTATTTTTTCTTAAAATTTAGATGGTTACTTTAGCATATTCCCCTTTTAAAGAAATTCTTTTGAATTTTACTGTAAGAAAATATTTATCACTAATATTAAAATTTTGAATAGATCTTTTTGTATCAGCTAAGCATTATATCTATCTTGAGTGGCCTTCATGTTTGGTTTGGCTTTATTAATAATTTATTTATTTCTTGCAAATCTTATTTTATCGACAAGATCTTGCCATGAAATAGGCTTATTATGATTTCGACCATATATAGCTTCAAAGATGACATTTTGATAGTTGAATAGTATCCTTGATTATATGCAAGCTCCACTAAGTGTCAATATTATTCTCATGACTTATGTTTGTCTACAATATACATTCTCAAAATGTTTTCTAAGATTCTATTGACTTGTTTAGTTTGTCCATTTCACTCAAGATGGTATACAATATGAATACTGAAACTAGTACCAAGTTTATAAAAAAATTGACTTCCGAAAGGAAGTCATGAATTCAGTGATGACATATTTTGCCATTAGTATGAAAAGAAAAATAGATTTGAACCGTCGGTACTACCAACACCGAAAGACAGGCTTAGTGCAACCCGACAACAAAATTTATAGTGTAACCCGATGGAGCAGGTTACAATGTAAACCGACGACACAGGTTACAAGTGCAACCCAAAAATGTTGAAATGGAACTCGAAAGAGTAACCCGACAGACAGCTCACAGAGGAACCCGACAAGCAGACTACAGAGAAAACTGAGCACCAGTCTACTGAGAGGCAGTTATATTCTGAGAAATGTGGATTTGACTTACATGTTAGATAAAACACTTGTGTTTTATATTTAGCTTTTTGATTTTCTTTAAATCCATTTCTTGAGGGACAAGTAAAGTAATTATAATTGTTTTAATCAGTCTAATTTATTAGAAACATGCAAACTAGGAGACCAAGGTCAAGTTGTAAACCTTTGATCATAGAGTTATTATTGAAAACCGTGAAACTTATTTAGGTCAATTCAATGTATAAATAGATGTGAAATCAATCAAAACAAGATGATGTGATGATGATTGTAGCCGAGGAGCAGATCTATGGATCAGACTGAGAGTTTTATGCAGAAGAACAGTAAAAGATGAAAATGGTTATCAAGGACCAAATTCAAGGCTACCGAGAAGGACAGAGGTATTAATTAGTCACTATAAGTGACACATCATATTATAATCTTTAATGGATCTGTAATCAACGATTCTAGATTGCATATACTCAGGTCAACGAGTATAAATGACTACATTATAACAAGTGTAGCGAATAGAAGAAATCCTTTGAGAAGGTGGATTTAACAATCCTTTTGCAAACCTCTTAACTGAGTGCACACTAAACAATGTTGCTAAATCTCTTAACAGAGTAGACCTTAACTAGTCTCTACATGTTACTCTTAACAGGGTAAGATCATCAAAAGTGATCAAACTTGTAAGCCTTAACCGACCCCTTCCATTCTGCAGATTGTGAAGTTTTTGTGGGTTTCATTCCCACCATAGTTTTTACCTTCTAACAGGGGTTTTCTGCGTTACCAAATCTTGTGTCATGTATCAATACATTTCATGAATGTTTACATACAATTAAGTTTATGAATTGATATTACATGCATAAAGATAGAATAACGGAGATGGTCGGTAATACAAGTAATTGATTACTAAAGGATAAAGGTTAATTGACAAAAAGTTTTAAGGGTATTGATTCACTCCTCCCCTCTCAGTACACACCATTCCATTATTTCCAACAATTGATATCAGAGCTAAATCTCTTATTTGGAAAAATTTTAATACTTGAGAGAAAAGATCATACAATGGAAACGTATAAGTTAGACAAGAACATTGAGAATCAGAAGCTAGAGATACAGATCTTCTATGAGCAATACAAAGTAGCAAGAATCAAGATGAGAGAGCTACTGGATGAAAGAAACATTATGGCATCTCACTATAATGAAAAATACTATCATGAAGAAGCGATGTCTGATTTATTTGAGTCATCGGGATCTACATCTAGCAAAGCATCAGACACATCTGAAGGAAGCAACACAAGTCTAAATGAAAGAAATCAACATCTGACAAAGCAAGTAAAGATACTGAAAATCGATGAAGAGACACAGATGGTAAGGATGATTGATGTCATGAAAAATGCTAGACAAGATGAACAATAAATAACACTAGCTATCGATGAAAGGAGGAAGATCACTGAAAAGCTACAAGAGAAAGAGTCAGAAATACAAAGACTTACTGAACATCATCATGAGATCACCAATTAGATTATTTTTATGAGTCAAGAGGCAAACCAAATGAACATAAAACTCATTGAAAAAATAGAAGCTATTGGTGAGCTAAGAGAAGAAAATGAAAAACTCAAGCATGAAGTAAGAATTCAGCAACAACACAACGATATGATTAAGAGAGCTGAAGAAAGTACAAAAAGGATGAATGATTTTATGGATGGACAAAGAAGAGTCAACAACAATACCAGACTAGGGTATACAGAGTATGGACAATCACCATACCAAGATGATCCAAAAGATGTCTAGACAAATTTAAGACCAAGAAAGCAGTCATGCAATCACTGTGGAAAACTAGGCCAAACATCAAATGTTTGTAGGAGTAAAATGAAAGGTATTCCTAAATCCACATCTACATTCATAGGAAATTGTTATAACTGTAACAAGAAAGGACATAAAGCAGATGAATGTAAATCTAAGGTGATACAACCAAAGTAAAAACCTACATGCAAAAATATTGTCCAACTTGCAAAATGCATGGGTACACATCTCTTGAATGCAGGAAGAAGAAAAAGAAAGCATGGAAGCCAAAAGATCAAGAAAAAGCTTATCAACCAAAAATATTCGGTAATTCATATGTTTGGGATTACAACACATGGGAAAACTACACAGCATGTGGTAGATTTGGTCACATAGCTTCAAACTGCATAAGGAAATGGACAAGAAAGTCCTGAAGCTGGACTAACCCTAGAATGGCATGCTTACACTGTCATAGGTTCAGTCATCTAAGCAAGGACTGCAGAGACCGAGTGATAGAGACAAGTACTTTTCCCAATGGCAATACCATTGAAGATATCAGAAGAATGAGAAACAAAATGTGGAGGAAAGCTACAAACACTGATGATACTGAACCGAGAAATGCAACTAGTGACACCTTATCCAATGGATCTAGTGATATCACCACCCCCACCTAAGCAGAACAAGTAAGTATGGAACTGCAATATACCAAATTATATTTTACATCAGCTCCATTATACATTGATGAAATGCCAAACTAACATGAATACAGATGCACTATGGTACCACTTGTTATGAATTTGTGAATTCAATCACGTCGGTCAATGCATACCAAAAATCATCGGTGTACCTACAAAGCTAGTTTTCAATGCTTACAGAGAATCGTCAGTTAACATATAAAAGCTGAGTTGCTAGTGTAAACTGAGAATTGTCAGTAATCATGTAAAAAGGCAATGTTTTCTTCGCCATATACCGAGATCTATCTATAAACATGTGAAAGGTTAAGTAAGTTGTCACTTACCCCGAGCCAAAATTTTGTGTGTTCCCCGAGCAACTCCATCTTCGACAATTGAAAAGTGGGTGAAGCATTAATGACACCACTTAGGGCATCGTCTATAAAAAGGTGATAGGATAGCTCATTTTGTCACAAAGTGATTAAGAGAAAAACAGAGCAAAGAACAGAGCAAAGAGAAATAGAGCGATCAGATTGCAAAGCATTCCAAGCAGATTCATGACATTCAGATAGATCAACAACAACTATAGCAGGTTAAAGTAAGTAACTAAAGACTCACCGAGCTTATTTTTATTTACAGGATAAGCCCTAATTTCTCAGAAACAATGGAAACCACTTCACAAGCTTCCAAGATCAAGAATGCCAAAGAGAAAAAGGTTAACTTAATCAAGAACACTTTGTGTGAGGAACCAAAATACAAAATGTGTTCAGAGGTTGCTTCATAACTCGATAATACCAGAGCATTTTCAAGAATACCACCTAGGGTTTTACTGATTGAGGATGTCTGATCATACATACATTGCAAGATCGCCGAGATAGGAGATCTTGAGGTTGAGAAAGCTTACAAGAAGCTTTGCACAGATGGAACAATCAAGGATGAACATAAACACATTAAGAAGAAAGGGCTCACAAATTCCCTAATGTTCCTTAAGGAATTTAAAACCGAGTGGATCCGGGTAGTGCTGAGCAGAGTGCATGACCGAAAGATGTGGCTCGACAAGAAAAAATTGATCACTGGGGATGTCATACACGTTGTGACCGGTTATCCTATAACCGACAAGGCCAAGGCACTCAAAAACCCTTCTCGCCCCGAGATTGAGAAGATGACAGGTACAAAATGGGATGGTATAGGATTGAAGGTAAATTCCATCAAAGATCCCGAAATGAATTTTGGTACATGTGTGTTGGGCTACAAGATATTTCAAGCCAGTAGGATGAATAACATTGCATCTGGATCAGTTGACACTGCCCATAAGATTGTAAAGAAAGGATTGCAGTTGGATCTATCTGAACTTCTACTGAAGCAGTTAGATGAGAACATGATGACAATCAGGTCTGCAAAGTCTAACTTGTGTAATTTTGGATCACTCCTAATGTGCATGTTTTTCTACTTTCAAGACTTATTTCCATCTATCGGTAATGTCAATTGGGATACTACCTGACCAGTGACAATTCAAATCAATAAATTCATCAAGTCACTAGGTGACAACTTCACATCAGTTATGGATGAATACTTCACTGGATTTAAGGATAGAATGCAGAAAATAATGAGGATACCAAAACAACTAGTAGAAAAGTATAAGACTGATATTTGTTTTATGGTGGACACTGATACCACCTTGATCAAACTATTAGTACCAAGGACAGCATGGTTAGCACCACTTGACTATGAGATAAACATATATCAAGTCACCAATACTATTGAAGCATTGTTAAATGAACCATTGGACAAGTCACAACCAAGGTTTGGAACCTATGAGGAAGACAAGGAAATAATAAAAATAGACTTAGTTGTGAAGAAGATTGACAGAAAGAAAGAAAAAATGGTAAAGACACTTAAGAAGAAGTTGTCGGTAGATGATGAAGAGTCAGAACAAAAGGATGACACCGACGGACAGTCACCCGTCGATGAAGAAGAACAATTGAGTGACTTTGAATCTACAGAGTTTGATGCACCACCACCACCTGCAAAGAAACTAAGGACCACTGCTACATCAAGGACTAGAATTCAGACAACTAAAGATGCAAGCTCATCATCGGTAAAGAAAGGACAAGTGGGGATTTATAAGAGAAAGCCTCAAACTAGGAAACAGGCACCAACAAAAAGAAGAAAAATGATCAGAAGCAAGGAAAATATAGAGGACACTGAACAAGATGAACAACCTATAAAGAAAAAAATTCCTACTACAATTGATGAGGTATGTGCATCTATCATCAAGGGAGGTTCAATAACAGATCCTAAGATTAGAAAATGGCTAACTCTAAATCTCGAGGATCAGAATAAGATAGAGGAGGCAATCATCACAACAATGTGTATATTCAAATATATACCAATACAGTTTGAAGGTAAAATGTCACAAGAACTTCTAGATAGACTTTCATCAATGTGGACATTTTCATTATATTTTGAGAAACAGATAAGGGAAAGAGCCCTAGTTTATGTTATGCCACCCAAGTCCAAAACGGAAGAAATTGAAGAAATGATGAAGTTACATTCAAAGAAGTTCTCACCAAAATTGAGAGCCTACAAAGTGCTATAGGGAAACCTAATTGAGCTTGACAAAGCAAGTGAGGATGCATGGAGAAAAATACTTGATGTACCTAAAGAGGATACAAGCCCCGAGAGAGTATTGGCACTCACCGACAAGCCTCATAATGAAGAACCAGAGGCTATACCGAGCCCAGAGCACATTTTGATAAATGACACTGAGGATGACAAACAAATTGAATTAAAAACCAAAGCTAGTAAAGCAATGGACGACATTCCTTAGATCTTGGAATCATTAAAGGACACAACCGATGTCACAGTCCAAGATATGCCAATAATAAATATCACCGAAGATCATGCCAATGAAGTAAAGGCATATGAGGATATCACTGTTACCTCCGACCAACCCAAGGAACAGGAAACAATAGAGGATGTTGCATAGATGAATATACCAGGCCAAATGCCACTATTGATACAAGCTATCAATATCATCTCAGAAAAGGAGAAGTCACCCGAGCCTAATGCAAGCATACCCGAAGATAAAGGTGAAGAAGATAAGCAAGGTGATGCCACTCCCAAGGATACCGAAGGAGATGCTGCAGATAAAGAAAAGGTTGATGTGGAGATGTCCACACCAAACTGGTAGGTAGACATCAAACTAAAGGGCACAACACCTCCAAAGCCTTCATCAAGCACATCAGACCAAGCAAAGGAACTTTCTATGGTACTGCATACAGGTGCCTCCACTACACTTTCAAAGAAGAAGAAGAAGAAGAATCTAGTCACACTGGATGAAATCATTGAAATACCAGCCTGTGATCCGAGGACGTTGGATCTAGAGGCACTTACAAAGTATGTAAAACTTGGTAAAAGAAAAGCTATCCAAGATAAGCTTAAGAAGGAGATAAAGGACAACCAAGTACTAGAGAAAGAAAAGGAGATACTTCAGCAGATTGTACCTGATATAGACATTGATCAAAATGCTTCTATCATTGATCAATTAGTCATTCTTACCAAAGCCATCACATCACAGAATGTGGATGCAGAGAATTCCATAGAAGAACGAGAAGAGAAAAAATATCAATACAAATTGACAGAGAAAATCAGCCAAGAAGTGGCTGAGAACAAGGTAAAGTTGTCTGAACTACTAAGTAAATTGGAACCAATAATTTCAGAAGCTATAGCCTTAATTCAAAAGTTAAGCACTTTAGAGAAATTCACCAAGGAGAATAGTGAAAATATTGCACAGATAGATGCAGATCTTACAGCTAGTGCACAAGGTCTCTCAACCACTGACAATGCAATCAAGTTGCATTATGAAAAGGTAATGGAAGCAAAGAAGTTGAAACTTAAGATTCAAGAGGAAGAATCAAAGTTGAGAGATGAGGTAACCGAGCTACAAGCTCTACTCCTACCAAATCTTACACTACTGCAACAACATATGACAATGACAAGACAATTGATTGCCACCTTGGAGATGTCTGTCACTGACAACATCTATGATATGTATGCAAGGATTACATTGGAGCACATGGCTCTGGAGAAACTTCAGGAGAAATGGGAAAAAATGATAAAAGACATGAAGAGTTCCCATTCCCACATTTTTGACAAGTTGTAAGTAATTACACCTTTGCCCTTATTATCAAAAAGGGGGAAAATGATATGATAAAGGGGAAGTAATGTGTGTCAAAGAGGGAATTGATAAGGTGAAAAGGGGAAATAGTATAAAGTCAAAGTGTATATACATAAACATATACTATACCGGCAT
Organism: Thuja plicata; assembly: GCA_018584345.1. Lineage (NCBI taxonomy): Eukaryota > Viridiplantae > Streptophyta > Pinopsida > Cupressales > Cupressaceae > Thuja > Thuja plicata. Next base: position 1,882,218 of record MU226708.1, on the reverse strand, counting down.
GTACATAGGGGGAGTCATAAGGACAAGGTGAACACATGGTGTACATACTAAACATTTTAGTTTTTTGCACATATCAGTTTTTGATACTAATGTCAAAGGGGGAGATTGATGACAAATTTTTCCATTAGTATGCAAAGTAAAATGGTTTTGAACCATCGATAACACCAACACTGAAAGATAGGCTTAGTGCAACCCGACAATAAAGTTTATAGTGTAACCCAATAGACCAGGTTACAATGTAAACCGATGACACAGGTTACAAGTGCAACCCAAAAATGTTGAAATGGAACCCGACAGAGTAACCCGACAAAGGAACCCGACAGGCAGACTATAGAGAAAACCGAGCACCAGTCTTCTGAGAGGCAGTTATATTCTAAGAAATGTGGATCTGACTTACACATCAGATAAAACACTTGTGTTTTATATTTAACTTTTTGATTTTCTTTAAATCCATTTCTTGAGGGACAAGTAAAGTAATTATAATTGTTTTAATCAGTCTAACTAATTAAAAACATGCAAACTAGGAGATCAAGGTCAAGTTGTAAACCTTTGCTCATAGAATTATCATTGAAAAGCATGAAACTTATTTAGGTCAATTCAATGTATAAATAGATGTGAAATCAATCAGAACAAGATGATGTGATGATAATTGTAGCTGAGGAGCACATCTATGGATCAGACTTAGAGTTTTATGTAGAAGAACAACAAAAGATAAAAATGGTTATCAAGAACCAAATTCAAGGCTACCGAGCATAACAGAGGTATTAATTAGTCACTATAGGTGACACATCATATTGTAATTTTTAATGGATCTGTAATCAGCAATTCTAGATTGCATATACTCAGGTCAATGAATATTGTTTATTACATTCTAACAAGTGTAGCAAATAGAAGAAATCCTTTGAGAAGGTGGATTTAACAATCCTTCCTCTTAACCGGGTGCACAATAAACAGTATTGCTAAAGCTCTTAACAAAGTAGACCTTAACCAGTCTGTACATGTTACTCCTAACAGGGTAAGATCATCAGAAGTGATCAAACTTGTAATCCTTAACCGGCCCCTTCCATTCTGCAGATAGTGAAGTTTTTGTGGGTTTCAACCCCACCGCAGTTTTTACCTTCTAACAAGGTTTTTGTGTGTTACCAAATCTTGTGTCATGTGTCAATACATTTCATGAATTTTTCTATGAATGTTTACATATAATTAAGTTTATGAGTTGATATTACATGCATAAAGATAGAATAACATAGATGGTCTGTTATACAAGTAATTGATTACTAAAGGATAAAGGTTAATTGACAAAAAATTTTAAGGGTACTGATTCACCCCTCCCCTCTCAGTACACACCATTCCATTATTTCCAACATTCACGATCTCAATCTAAAACAATATTCTTTGGAGGTCTGTAAAGTCTAATTATTTCTTTAACAAATATGTAATCAATATTTGAGGTGAAAGATTCTATTTTGATTGTCAAGAAGCGTGCCATTTTTGTTAGTTCAATCTATCTACTACTACAAGAATGGAGTCATGACCTTTACATGTTTGTGGTAATCCAATTATAAAGTCCATATTGATGAACTCACACTTCCAATTAGGAATATATATTTGATTTCTTTTTAGGCCAAAATAAAATTATTTTGATTCAAAGATCCGTTTTTTGAAACCTTGTATGTCCTAAAATAGGTATATTATGGGAATCCTTCAAGATTTTTTTAATATTAAGTAAATCATGAATAAACAACAGACCTTTATAATATATAAGATCGTTATTTCCCATCATGTAATATCCAGGATGCTCTTTTAAATGTATATTTGGGGATTCATTTTGTAATATGTCATAGACTGATTGTAAATAACCATTAGAAGGTAGCTCAAATTTAATATCATTTTTGAATTGATATAATTGTTTCCTACTCAAGGCATTTACACATAATAGTTTCCTACTCGAGGCTTTTAAAAATAATTATTTGCTACTTAAGGCACCAAGCACTACATATTCTTTACCTAGAATAAAATTAATATCAAAGTCATATTCTATTAATAGTTATATCCACCTTTATCTCATGTTTAGTTATGGTTGGGTAAAAATATGTTGCAAACTATGGTGATCAATTTTCAATAAAAATTTATTTCCTAACAAGTGGTGTCACCAAATTTTTAAATAACGAATTATTCCAACTTGTTCTAGATCATGATAAGGATAGTAATTATCTAGATTCATAACATACTACTTGATTATCTTGCATTAAAACACCACCTATACCTATACCACATTTATATTTGTTGTTACAATAAAGGGTTTGCCAAAATATATGGTACAAAGTGTTGGTGTTTCCAACTGATGGTCCATAATCTTCTATGAAATAGCCAATTTTTAGTCTTTCAAGATTGGGTCAGTGGGCAACTTAACAGCGTGCAATTAGGGATAAGGGAAAAACTACAACCCTCTCCACTTTAGGCTCTGTGAAACCAAGGTAGGTGAACCCAAAAAAATACCATTTTGGTCCTAATTCCTTTCTTGATGGGTATAATAACCGTTATGTTCTCAATGCATGCAATTAAACATATGTGGGATCTCTTATAATTTTGGATATATCCTTGACTTGGGATTTTAGAGACCTTGAGAACAAACTAACTCTAATCCTAAATATAAAAACTTAAAATACTTGAAAAGAAAAGATTTTTTGTATTTTGATTCTTTATTGAAGTTACTGAGACATAAGAATCAGACCAGTTCCTTCCTTGGGCATGAAGAGTCATGAACATACATAATTCTAAAAGATTGTGAAATTGAGATCAGAAAAAAAAACTTTCCTACTGATTCAACACCTTATGTCAACTGGGTATATAAAAAAGAAAAACATGTTAGACAATAATTGCATATGTACTGCAAGAACCTGACAAGTGTTTCAAGAAATTTCAAATCCCTACTTTAGAGATCTCAAAATTCACTTACATTATTGTTAACATGGAGCAATAGAGAAATCACAAAACCCTTGATTTTTTATTTTACAAGACCTTGAGAATACATATGAAAATGATAAAATAGTAAATCATTGCCTTAGATTCGTCGTTGTTTGTGTAATTACAATAAACTTCTCAGAACATAGGTCATGGAAGTTGTATACATCCAATAACTAAAAACACCTTTTGATTCATGTCTGGTAGACTTACAAAAAAAAGACTTTTTACATTAACTAATAGTTTATCTCATAACTAGCAATCTTGACACAACACCATGATTTCTCTTTCATAGAATAAGGGAGTGAACAAGATCCAGGTCTTTGTCAAAAATTAATTGGTAGTAGGTAACCACCATATTAATAGAAGACGAAAAAAAATTATTTGATAAAGTGACAATTTTTTTAGACATTCCTTCATTCTCTGTAGAGAAGTAGTTGTAGTTGATTTATTTGAGGCTATTCTTCATATAAGCCCAAAAAAATGATATTAAGAATGACGATGTGTCAAAACCGTTCAAGCCTTCATTATAATGAGTTGCTTAAGGTGTTTCCCTCAAAATATTTGCATTAAGTTCACAAAATTTGATCAAATAAAAATTAAATCTTATTTATAAGATGGAAATTAGTCTTGAAACAAGACCTAATTATCCCATAATCAATTCAGAGCTAGAAAAGAAAAATATTCAAAATTTCAAAATTTTATAGGAATCAATAGCTACTTCCTAGGTCAAAAACTCAAAAACATAGAGAAAGGGTTAGTCAAAGAAAAAACAGTCAAAAAATGTCCAACTCATGATCTTTGAAATGTTGAAGGGCCTACATATGTTGAGTGTACTCCTTGTCACTTATTCTAGTCATAGCATTGTCAAATCTTATCCAACCTTCATATATAGCAGTTAGGTGCCCCGCATTTATATCGAATCTATCTAAAAGTTGGTCCTCATTTGATTAAATGTCTAATAATGCATAATTTGTTAAGGTCTGTAGGTCTCCTTCCTATACATGTTGTAGTTTAAAAACATTAACAAATTTCTCTCCATCTTTAACATCAACAAAAAGTGGAGGCATCTCATGTGCGGCTAGGTTATTAAAAATTCATAACTTTTTCCTAATGACCTTTGTGTACAATTGGTTCTTTGAAAACAACTCAAACAAAATCTTGAATTTCCAATCAAATTCACTTGCTAGCTTTTGTAGGGGTCATGAATAAAATTTACTACAATAAAACTTTAAACTTGTAATCAATCTATTAAAATAAGAGACAAAGCAAGCAAGAAATATTTTCCATTGGAGGTGGACCTATTGAAAAATTAAAAATTCTATATGTTAAGTCTATGCCTCATCACCTTGTCTTATAAAGAGACCTACCCTAATGTTAATAAGATACTAAATAATTTATGTTGTATTCTTCATTTCTATTGCTTTGACATCATTTTTGGATTTTTCCATTCTTTCTTTTATTCAATCATTTTCAATATTCAAAGTACCTACCTCAGTATTCAACCTTGTCACTTCATCAGATGAAGGCCCTCCAATTGCAGGAAGATACTTTATCATGGCTCTTAGTTGTTCCTTCAAACTCTTAATTCTTGCATCTATCACAGTAAGCTTTTGTTGAACTTTTACTAAGACTTTATGTGTCATTTAAGCAACATCCACCACAAAGCCAAATGCTTCTGCGCCTATGAAATCAGTGGATTTCTTCAAAGGTAATTTTCCATACTATCGATCTTGTTTGGAAACCATGGAAGGCTACATTGTTGTATGGTAAAAAGACAAAATAGCTAATACATCTAACTTTTCAACAAAAGAAAATCTGAAATATAAACTTTTCTCCTACTCGGGGCTCAAATTTATAACATCTATATTGTGTCTCCTCATTAAACTGTCAAATGCAATAGCAGAGGATACATCCCATCCTTCTAAAAGTAACACCCCACTGTTCTTAACCATTTCACTTCCATGTTTTTCAGTTATAGCTACAAATTTATCATCAACCTTTTGAAGGACTTCAACTGTTTATCTTCATTTAGACTATCAAAACCAATTCCCTTTTCCTTGACCAACTCCTCAACTTTTTGCTGGAGTAAAAACTACTTGAACTCTTGTGTTTGGATGAAATCATCATCTCCCAACAACTCCCTACAAGCCTTGTTAGAAACAATAGATCACCAATACAAATGAGGGGGGGGGAGGGAATTAGTTGTATGTCATAAACTTTAACTTTAAAAACCAAATGATAAATGCACTATTGAACACAATAATATCAACACCATAACACAACCAATTATTGTCGAGGAAACCATGTTAAGGGAAAAAAAACTCGTGGGAATTAGCACCCACAAATTATGCATTGAAAGTATAGTATCCATGTTAGGAGACGATTATTACATGCAGTACACAGTCCTTAGTAAAGGACATACCCTGTTAGGAGTCAAGAGAAATAACAATCTCAATGCCTAAAGAAGGTAAAATCCACCTTCAGGACTCACTGTCCAAGATACAGATATACAAAGATATAATATCCAGTGAACTGATTGATAAAAATAGCTTTTCTTAAACAGTTCCAATGAAGTTCATCGATCACTATCTCTGCTCTACATCTAGCAAACTTCTCAAATATAAGCTCACAGCTTCCACACTTCACTGTCCACACTCATAATCAAGAAAACAACCCCCCTTTATACAAGTTTACATAAGCAATTAGGTCATCCAATTAAGACTTCCCCAATGCACAAATAATTACATAACCCCTTTCTAAGATACACATGCTACCTTGAACAATTAAACATTAATTACAAATCATCAAATATAATCCAAGATCTGCAATTCATGCTCGACATCCATAATACACGTTATATCTCTGAAGTCGTCCCCAAATAGGTCTTCTCGAGAACTCATGCCACAACTAACATCACCAAGAGTCTTGTGACCCAATAATCATAAAAAAAATTCCTCAACATGTATCTTGACATTCCCCAAGCTCACATAACATGAAACGTACACGCACCCAAGTTATCCACAAAACTCAGAGACTAACACGGTCAAAATTCTCTAACACTGCGCTACAAACAGTCTTCACCAAGACCATTGTAACTCAAAAAAATAGATATATAAACTCAAGCGACCTTAGATATAAGATCCAATCTTATCCCTTAATACATATATGTGCTTGCATCCTCTAATAGTATGTACAATGTGTATACACGACTGTTAGTCTCACCTGTGCCTGAGACAACCAGACTAACTGAGACTTCAACTGAACATATGTTGACATCAATGACAAAACATGAATGCTAACAACTCCAACATAATCCAATTCCAACAATCTCCCCCTTTGGCATTGATGGAAACATATGAGAAAAACTATCAATCCAAAAGTAGCACTCTCAATACAATCTTCTCAATATCCTCTTCATAGCTCTCCCTAAAATAGTAGGGATTTTCATTGAATCTCTCCCCCTTTGACATCAATGGCAAAGGGTTCCATTAATATATCTCTGACCATCTTTCCTCAGCAAGGTGTATCTTTTTCAAATCTTCATGCCTACAAAAACCAGGTGCTAAAATACCCAAATGTGTTCTATTATGTTCCTGCGATCACTCCCCCTGAGGAGTGGATCCATACATCAAGTCCAGGAAATGATATAACTCTAAAATCCTCTGGAATGATGCATTCCTACATCAATTATTTCTCACAAGGAGAGGCTCTCACCCCAAGCATACCTCTGAGATACTCAAATGCATCCTTTGGAAAAGGTTTTGTAAATATATCTGTTATTTGTTCTTTTGTGCTAATATACTCTATTCTAATCTCCTTTGCAACCTTGTCTCTCAAGAAATGATACTTAATTAAAATATGTTTAGTCTTTGAATGCATAACTAGATTGTTTGACATATTCACTATGCTAGTGATATCACAATGAACAACCACTATCTCTTCAAACATTATCCCAATGTCCTTCAACATCTACTTCATCTAAACAATCTGTGGACAATTTATAGTAGCAAAAACATACTTTGATTCAGCTGTAGACTGAGCTATACAATCCTACTTCTTACTTAACCAGGAAACGAGTCTTTTCCCAAGGAAAAATGCACCACCACTTATGCTCTTTTTGTCATCAACACTTCCTGCCTAATCAACATCAGTATAAGCATGTAAAACAAAATCATCTAATTTTTCATACCATAAGCCATATTCCAGTGTTCCTTTCAGATATCTAAATATTCTCTTTACTGAAGCAAGATGATTTTCTTTAGGATCTTCTTGATATCTTTCCACAATTCCAACTGCACTAGCAATATCTGGTCTAGTGTGAGTTAGCTATTGTAAGCCTCCAATCATAGATCTGTACTTGGTGTGAAAAAAATTTCAAGATTCATTAGTAGTAGTAAGCTTGTAACCAGTAACCATAGGTATTCCAATAGGTTTACACTCTCCCATTCCAAACTTTTTCAACATTTCCTTAAGATACTTGGTTTGAGAAATAAAAATATCATTCTTGTTCTGATTGATTTGCAGCCCAAGAAAAAATTTCATTTCACCAATCATCAACATCTCAAATTCATTTTTCATTTCCTTAAAGAATTTCTTACTCATTTCATCATTACCTCCCAAAATGATATCATCTACGAAAACTCTGACTATTAAGATTTCATCTTCACTAGTTCTAAAGTACAAATTATTGTTTGCGTTATCTTTTTTTGAAACCAAGATGAAGTAAATACCTTTCCAATCTAGCATACCATGCTTTAGGTGCTTGTTTCCGTCCGTACAAATCCTTTTTCAATTTGCAAACCATGTCCTCATCATCTGTCAAAGGAAATCCATCAGGTTTCTCAATGTACACTTTCTCCTCTATATCTTCATTCAAAAATGCATATTTCACATCCATCTGATACACTTTAAAGTCTTTGTGTGCAGCATAAGCAAGAAATAATCTCACTGCCTCAAGCCTAGAAACAGGAGAAAATATTTCTTCAAATTCTATGCCTTCTTGTTGCGAGTAGCCTTTACAAACCAGTCTTACCTTATTCCTTACAACCATTCCTTCTTCATTCATTTTTTTTTTCTAAAAACTCATTTAGTCCCTATAACATTCTTATCCTTGGGTCTAGGAACCAATTCCCAAGTGTTATTTTTATTTATCTGTACCAATTCTTCCTGTATTTCTTTAGTCCAAGATTCATCTCTACATGCCTCATCAGTAGTTTTTCGTTCTACTTGAGAAATCAAACAAATCTCATTTCTTAATCTGGATCTTGTCATCATGCCTCTATTTGCATTTCCAATAATTTGATTTTCAAGATTGTTTTTCTTAACATACCTTGGTGTCTTTGGAATTTTAGTAGAATCATATCAATCATTTAGACATACCTCAATCTCATGATCAACCTTAAAAGGTTCTTCTTGATTTGCAGTAACCTCTAGGTTCTCTAAAGTCTGGCTAAAGTCGTATATTCTTTCCTGAATCTGAAACTTCTCATCAATCCTTACATTAGAACTTTCAATTATCTTCCTCAATCTTGTATTGAAACATTTATAATATTTTCTCTTAGTGTAATAACCAAGGAAGATCCCTCGATCACTTCTAGCATCAAACTTTCCTATCTCATCATCCCTTTTGATATAGCATTTACTACCAAATATTTTGAAATATATCACAGTAGGAGCATGATTAAACCATAGTTCATAAGGAGTCTTATTAGTACCTTCTCTAATCTCATGACTTCTGTTCAAAGTGTAAACAGAAGTACCAACAACTTCTCTCCAATGAACATTTGACACATTTCTTTCAAGCAACATAGTTATGGTAGCATCTAATATAGTTCTATTTCTTTGCTCTGCAATCCCATTTTTTTCTGATGTCCTTGGAGCGGATGTTTTTTGTATATTCCATGCTCTTCACAGTAGGTATTGAACATATCTAAAGTTAACTCTCCACCTCTATCTGACCTTAAAAATTTTATCTTCAAACCTGATTCATTCTCAACTTTTTTTTTTGGAAATTTTGAATTTATCAAAAGCCTCAGATTTCTCTCTAAGAAATACAACCCACATCATCCTATAAAAGTCATCAACAAGAAGGATAAAATACCTTTCACCATAGTAAGATCTTTTTCTTTTAGGACGATCTATATGCACCAAATCCAACTTCCATTTTGCTAAGTAAGATTTGCTTTTAAAACTGTTTCTAGTTCGTTCCCCATCAACATTTTCTACACATAGTGTTAGAAGGTTTTACAATCTTTGGTAGATCTATAAAAACATTTGTCATACCTTGAACAAGTAAAAATCAATTAAAAATCATCAAATATAATCCAAGATCCGCAATTCATTCTCGCAATCCATAATACACGCTACATCTCTAAAGATGGTCCCAAATAAGTCTTCTCCAGAACACACGCCACAGCTGACGTCACTAAGAGTCTTGCGACCAAAGAATCATCACAAACATTCCTAAACATGTATCATGACATTCCCCAAGCTTGCATCACATGAAACATGCTCGCACCCAATTTATCCAAAAAACTCAGAGACTAACACTATCACAAATCTCTGACATTGTTCTGCAAACAGTCTTCACCAAAACCATTGTAACTCAAACAAATAGAAACATAAACTTAAGTGACCTTATATATAAGATCCTAGCTTATCCCTTAATACATATATGTACTTGCATCCTCTGATATTCTATACAATGTTCATATATTACTGTCAGTCTCGCCTATGCCTGAGACAACCAATCTGACTGAGACTTCAACTGAACATATGTTGACATCAATGACAAAACATGAATGCCAACAACTCCAACAGAATCCAAAGCCAATTCCAACAAGCCTCAATTCTTACAAGAATTTTTAATCCACCCCTTACTTTGAAGATTACAAGATTCCTCTCTACAAATGGCTCCTCAATTTGAACTGTCTTTTGAATATCAAGTTCATAAGGAGGAGGGGGTTGTTCAATTTGAGTATCAAATCCTTCATAAAAAGTATATAAGGGATTGGATTTCTCAAGGATAACATTTGTAGAGGAATTTGTAGAGGTACAATATCTAATGGATTCTCTAGGGCATCATAAGGTTATTACCCTAATCATGAAGAGGTTTACATCGGCTCCTTAGAGGCTGATGCAACAAAACATCTAGTTGGGTGTAATGAAACTTGAGGAGGTGGTTGTGGAACATCAGGAGTATGAGGAGAAGAAGTAGATGGTTGTTCAAAACTTGATGGGGGAGAGTGGATTGTACTTTGAGGTGGGTAAGCTTCTCCAATAGGATACCCTATGGTTTAGGCTCCTCAACTTTTGTAGTTATTGTGTAAGGAAGGCGCATAATATCAACATCCCTATACAAACTAAAAAGCATTCTCATTCTAAGTTCTACAATAGGTAGCATCTTATAGGCATGAGAATAGTTACCTTGATTTTGTTTCTTTTTCTTTGTATGTTGGATCTTAGACCACCTCTCCATCATCTTTAAGACCTATTGATAATCTTCTACATTTCTGATCCAATCTTCAAGTTCATCCTCTTGATGTAGAGGAGCATTATGATAAATATTTTTTATAAATAAATCTAGATCATAATTTCTATGAACCTCAAAGGAAAGACAGTATTCATTCAACTACTATGCATGACCTCAAATCCTTTCCTACCGAAGAAATGGTAGAGATCATTAATCACTACTTGAGCAGGGAAGAATGATCCCTTTATGACAAAAACCTCTATAAAAACCAATTGATTCATAATCTCAAGAAAAGAAATGATCTCTAGAACAATGATTGGAAAAGTCCTAGGTGCTACAGAACTTCCAAAGACTCTTATAACTATGATCCTTGTAATAAACCATGACCCCCAATTGTGGTCTACCTTAGTGTCTGATCCATATCCTTTGGCCTTGAAAACTTCTTAGCTCTATCTATAAATCCCCCTAGGACATTTCCATTCAAATATCTCATTAATCTTATTACAAATTAATTCTCAAATATGACATAAGAAGAACCTCTACTATGTTTGTCCCAAATGTAAGTCCTCTCTTGGACTGGCACATTCTCACCTTTAACCACAAGTTTAACTTGGAGCTCTTGGTCCCAAACTTTAATCTCATTTTACAATAAGACGTGCATGAGGATGGAGTAATACCTAAAGTTAGAAGTCTTCTTTGCATTCATATTGATTAAATCTGTATGCATCAAATCAGCAAGTACTACATCATAGTCAAAATGTTTGTGTACCAATTCCCTACATATCTAAGCAAATCAATAGCATCCAATTAGGAATATTAATTGCATCTTCTCCATACCATTGACATAGGGCATAATAAGTATCCTTGAGATAAGGATCAAATAAGTGAATATGATATGGTGTTTGATCTCTAAGGTTTAAGGCCTTTTATGTTTTTAACAAATGCTTTGATCTAAGAAGAGTAATGTTACCTCTGTATATCTCCTTGTGCTTATCAAAATAATAAAAATCACACATATGCTCTTTGCTGGCTTGAACATTGGTCTCACTTATCATTTGAATTTGAACATTGGTCTGACAACAACTATTTAACTATTTGTCATGTTAACAAGCGACTCGTAGTCTTAAGAATGACAATCGTCCATGTGTCTAGATGGAAACGAATTTTAAGACAAATGAGAATGTCATAGGCGAAACTAACTCGACAAGTAACCATGCAAGGACTGGCCAATAAAATATATGACTTAATAGACTCAGGCCAGTGACAATCAACAGTTATACCCAGTAAACCAAAAACATATATATGTAAAGGCTTCAAAACACTCGACCGATTAAACTAGGAGAACAAGGTGAAGGGGTTGGTCACCTTGACAACATAACAAACTCAAGTCGTAACTTAAATAACTAGAAAAATTTCAATGACATTTAACGACAAAATGTAACAATAAAAGTTTATGACTGCTAGGGTTTAGGGTTTTAGGATCTTGAAGGGTTTTTAGGAGTTGTAGAGTGCTCATTAGGTATGATAAAGCTAAGACAAATGCAAAAATTGACAAATCCCAATACAAAGGAGGGTGCAGATGTTAGTATTGTTTTCAAGGTGATAGATGTTTTGTCATAGTCTAAATTCCACAAAAAAAACTTGTGTCTTTTTTGTTAGAGTAGTTCACGGTGCAACAATTTTAGAATAATTCCTAATAAATCTATAATAAAAAGCTAAATAATAGTAAAACAAAATTGATTTCATGGCCATTCTTGGTATATGCCATTAATGGCTTCAATTTTACCAAATTTTAAAAATTCACATTCATTAACTTATGTTTTTGTAAAGTTTCTAGTACAAGTTTAAGATGAAGTTCATGTTCTCCATTCTTTGACGATATGAAAATGTTAGTCAAGAAAATAATCACAAAAGCATCTAAACATAGATGAAAAATGTCATGCACTTATGTCATATAAGATGTAGGTATTGTTAATGTTTTTGTAGATATGGTCATATTCCTTCAAGACCGACATTGACAAACATAAATGTCTAACTGGCCTATCAGCCTTAGACATTTATATTAACCAATTTATTTATATGAGTGATTTGTTAATAATTAACAATCAGTAATTTAATGGGGTCGACTAGGAAGAGTGGTGACTCTTGGTGAAGGGGCTCTAACTAATAGATATAAACCAAGATTAAATCTTCATCTCTTGGTATTGAATACACATATCATCCTACAATAGATCAATATATTCAAGTTCTCCTGGGAGACAATTGGGTATTGTCTATGGTTGGGAGGGAAAATCATAGCCCGTGGTTACACGAGCACATCAAACCAAAATGTTATCAGATCAGCTCAGTTTTAGGGATCTTTCTATTTCTGAGTGGTTCCTATGTTCTGGGGCAGTTTTCTAAAAACAACAAGAAGGCGTGGATACAAAGTCAATTTTGTCTCAATGTCGTGTCCTCTCAGTAACCAGAGATCTAATATATTATGTCTGAGATACCATCTAAATGCTCCATTATGATTGTGATAGTTTGTGATGGAGATGAACAAAGTTTGATTTGCAATGAGAAGTGATGAAGTGTGTATCTCTTCGTGTATTTAGAGTTTGAACCTCTGCGATAACAATATTGGTGATGATTCGGCTTGACTAGTCTATGATATCGTACCTAAGGATGTAGTCGATATATGATGTCGTATATCTAGATCTCTGGTGTATCTTATATGTCTTATGTGTTGCAACCATGATGTTGGTAATATGGATCCAATCGGTGGATAGAGGGACGCTCGACGAATGCGCAATAAGAAAATATGGCTATTACTGACTTTGACTAATGATGCCACAATGTGTGGCTTGGATCAGATCCAAGTGCAATGCCTTTAATTGACAATGATGAGGAGATGAATGTGGGTGTTCTTTCTGATCTAATCTACAAGTGTCGATCATGTATATCATCATTTCCTCTACCATTGATGTGATTGTAAATGGATGTCGCTCTTAGAAATATTAGAATCGCAAATAAGTATGAACAAAGAATGTGTCCAATGGTAATTGTCAGGTAGTGAAGGTGTTAATTGTTCTGGGATTCAATATCTCTATATGTTCTTGTATAGTCAGAAAATGGAAGCACTTCCATTTTAGACTTGTTTAGCCTTCCGAGTAAGTGGTTTTGGGTCATGACAAGCGCCTTAACTAGGTTCCTGATCTTGACATGGCTTCCCCCCTGTTCTACCTTTCTGTCCACCATTTTCTGACCTGATTTCTTCATTCTGGGATACAGACCTGTGTTTCTGGGATTTAAGGATAGGTTCGACCTCCTAGGACAGGGTCGACCTCGACCCTTACCTAGGATAGGGTCAACCTCGACCCTAACCTAGGACAGGGTCAGCCTCGGCCCTGTCCCAGGGTCCAAATCCCGGGAACTTTCAGTTTTCGGATGTCGGTCTTTGCAAAAGTTGTTTCCTGCTTCCGGGTAAGCTATTTCAGGTTCCGAAGCATCAATTCCTAAATTATATTTAATATAGGTCCTCTCCTAGGGGTAAAGGCTTAAATGGTGATTTAATTATCCTATGTAGGCCTCCTTAGAAGATTGTGCCCTAGTTTCATATAAAA